>MRSU01011640.1:0-33063 GCA_008369845.1 Trichomonas gallinae
AATAGGTTCAAGAACATCATGATTTTTAGCATGAAAAAAATTGTGATGTTTACATTTTACAATACGGTGCACCCTTAATTATTCAGGGATCAACAAATCTAAAAAAATAATATTAAGGGGTTATCTTGATTATTCAGGGACCAACAATTTTAAAATAAATTAAGGGGTAGTCTTCGTTAGCCAGGGTCTAGTGACACTTTTGCATATGTTTAGAATTATTTCACGTCACATGTCAAGTCCGTTATATGCGGAAAGTTGCGCTTATTTATCCTAGAGGCACTTGCCGGTCACCAGCCTTTTATTTCCGAGGTGGTGATGGACTGAATGAGCCGGAAATTATACGTTCGCAATACAAACAAGCAATGGAAGAGTACAATAAGGCCAAAAAATTACACAGCGAAGCAAAGAGAGAACATGATCAAACACAAGCAGAGCTCGAGGATTTAGATGAGTGCATACTCAAAATGGCAGCAAATATGGGTGCAAATTCATCTGAAACAGCAAAACATTCCGAATTACGCGCGAAAATACAGCAATTAAAGATGGACATTGAAGATGTTGAGAAAGAAATTCAAGAAATCAGTCAGCAAATTCTTCCTTTCGAGTACACAGGACTTATTAATGAACACGCGCAGTACACACCAACATTGAAAGAGCTTAGAGATGATACTGATAGTGGTGAAGATGAGTCCTTGAGAATGAAGAAAGAAATCGGCAATATCCTCATTTCAGAAAAATTTTCTGAATCAGTTGAGTCTTTAATTGAAAAACAAGTTGCTGTAGACGTTAAATCTCAGATAAGAAGGGCACTTAGCGAAAGCCAGAATCGTATCAACCAACAGAAATCATCTGATACAGGAATTATTTGTCAAATCGACGATGACGACATGATGTATAAATTAGAGCACTTCAGAGATATTGCCTTAGACAACCTCGAATGCAGGATGCAAAGAGATTTGGCAGAAACGCATCACAACATCTTCATTAGTATGGAAATCGACAGATTAAAGGAAATGAACGAGTTTCTCGATCTAATGAAGATGCATGACGACTGCATAGACACAGATGAAGTCTATGAGCACTGCATGCACGAAGATGAAGAAGAAGAGGAGGAAGAGGAAGAAAAACACGAAGAAGTCCAAGAAAAGTCCCTGGAAGTGCAAAACAACAACGCAGATCAATCAGATGAGTCAGAGAGCTACACATATTCGTACTCTGAGTCCAAAGACACTGAGCATCAGCAGCAGCCGAATTCGCCAACTGCTGCTTCTGTTCAAAGCACGGAATCGAAGCCAAACGACGGCCAGGAGTACTCTGGCTATTACTCGGACTACACAGAAGAAGAGGATCACAAAGAGAAGTAATTTTACCGCAACAAATGTTTTATTGTATATTATTTGTAACTGTTTTAAATATTTTTATACCATTATCTATAATTTATCTAAGATATCTATAAGTTGCATTTAAATCACATTGATATGCTGCACTATTCGATCATATTTATGTTCGACTGTACATAAGTTGCTAAAAAATTGATATATGCAAAACATTCAAAATAAAGATAATTTCAAATTTAATCAAATTACATGTCTTAAATATTGTTATACCATTTATCTATAATTTATCAGAGATATCTATAAATTGCATAAATATTATCATCTACAAGACAATCTTATTCTTAAGATATTTCAATATTTTCAAAAATTTCATGTTTGTTTTATCTCTGTTGCATCATTGAATTTGTGTTGAGTATGTACATGAAATTTATTGTGTATAAGAGAAAAATATAATAAATTATTATTTTCTGAAAAAAAAAAACTATTTGGATCTTCCATTGAGAATGAAATAATTTGCTTTCCATACTATTTTACGCTAAACTTTTGCGTGTGATAGTAAAATTGCGATGAATATTTTTGAAAAATAAAATATAATATTATTGATGTACATTCAAATAGCATCATAATGAACAAAACAATTTAAATATCATCAGCATTTAGAATTTATCATATGATAATGTTTTCACGAGCTAAAGTAGGGTCCGGTATTTATAATGAGGGGAATATTTCTTACAGGACTAATTATTTAGCTAATCCCTTAGGGAATGGTTTCATGAGTGTTATTAGCTTCTGTATATATCATATCAAAAGCTGCAATATCGAATCTCAATAATTTTTGAACTGATGAGATGACACTTATGGACATTGTCCGATGATTTTTGGGGAAAGTGTTTTGTTATCATATATGGGATCTAAATATTAAAGTATTTAGATGTTAAATAGCCGATGTCACTTTTACTATCAATATATTGAAAAGTTTACTGGACCCTGAATAATTTTATAACACGCATAAACAAAATATAATATTTTTCAATAGTTTTTACGAAATTCAGGGGTTGGCAAAGATTTTGTAAAATCATCAATTTAGAAAATGGGCTGCGAGCCTCAGCCTGAATATCTGAAAGTTCTTAGGGACGAGGATCTGGCGGAGTTCGTTGAATTGAAGAATATGTTCACATCTGAAGACTATAATTTCTTCGATCAAAATCCGTTTTTTGAATTTCTTCAGATAATCAAGGAGTTCTCCATTCGAAATAACGATGATGATGCTCGGCGATGTGCGGTGTGCGGATTGTGCTGGTTGAAATCTTCACTAGGCGTTAATTATAATCATATCAACTATCTAACGGGACAGCCGAAGCTGACCATCAATAGAGAGCTCACAAATCTCAATTATACTCCAACACAGTTCTCCGATGAAATTATTATCAGAATTCCTTTTTTGCAAGGTAATTTACGAGAACTAAGACTTTGGACATTTCGAAAGACACCTGATTCATCGCCAAGTGTCATACAGCCGCATCAGCGACAGAAAATTTCTCAATCTCCGAAGCCACATCTTAAAAGGTCAATGATTTTCGAAAAGACATGGAGTTATGAAGACTTCGACCTATCCAAAATCGATGCTGCGGCAGACCCTACAAATTCATGCGATGATTTTTATGCGGATGCTTTCGTTATTCCATTAGGAGAATGGAAGATGGATTCTCCTTCTTCCATTACTCCTAATTTGGATCAGTTTTAACTAGATTTGCCTTCTTTTTTGTTTATATTCTTAATATTTCTAGCAAATATTAAATATTGTTTTACTTATATATTGAACTTACAAATTATTTGACAATTTGTATAACTAATGATATTTGACTAAGTAGTTTTAATCAATGACGCATATTATTGAATGTGAATATTTCAATTAAGAAAAAACTTTGATTTCGAACTAAAACAAAGTTGATAATTGTTTGATGCTACATACACTATTACAAATCGCATTATAAATCTGTGTAAATATTGCAAATCAAAATGTATCCAAATCCAGAGCTAGAATATGTAATATTCACTGAAAAATCGCCTTATGGAAGCATGCTGATGAGATCATTTATAGATTTGCATTTGAAAATGAAGAAAATATAAAAAGATAAAAAAAAAGGGTGAGCGGCTTTCAAACAGCGGCTCGTTTATTATTTTCAATTCAAAATTATGAGTGAGATACATAGTGGTAATCTCAAGAAGTATTTCTTTGATTCCAGCCCAACCAGTTGGATCTGCGAAATAGATAATGATTACCTGCTATCACAAGTCTCATACTATGGACTAAGCCAGTATGTTTCGTATTATTCACATTGCAGTTCTGCAATTAAAGGCAAAAAAGTAGATTTAAGCGAATGTGATGATGCCAAAAAGAAGAAATTCATTAACAACTGCATCAAACTCTATGGTTTACTGCACGGAAGATTTATTTTGACGGAAGAAGGCTGTCTCAAGATGGAAGAGAAATACAAGATAGGCCTGTTTGGAACATGCCCACGCTATAACTGCAAACGCCAAAATCTTCTACCAATTGGCTTAACGAATGTTCCAGAAACTGACACAGTCAAGCTCTATTGTCCGAGATGCCATGACATATATGAGTCCGGATCCAACTACGATGCTGCATATTTTGGCCCCGATTTTCCAATTATGTTTATGAAAATGAATAATATTCCTCTTCATAGTACCTATATCCCATTCAATATCAACAAATTTGCGACTAAGAAATCGAATGTTCCAGAGGTTGAGCGCAGATTAGTTAGATGGATTGAAAAGCATAACGATAAAGAAGATGAGGATTAATTATAATTGTTACTATATGAATACTATCGCCCAGGCATAACAGTCAAGCATAGATTTAGGCATCAAATTGTTTCGCTATATTAATTACAGATTTACATCATCGAAATAGGTACAGAAATGCTTGGAAAAGGGCATAATATATACGAGTTCTTATTACTGTTTGTTTGAAAACAATAAATTTTTAATCTGTCAATAATTTTAATATTATGTTTAAAATTACAATCATAACGAATACAATAATAAAGAAAGAAGAAGAATTACTCCAATCTAACTAATGTAATGTTCATTTACTGCCATAGACAAGTTTTCCATAGACTTGATATATATTTCTAAATTTCATTCAGAAAAGGTTGTGTTTTAAGAATCTTTGAAGCATATCTTGTGATTTATTTAGTCTTTTTATCGCATACAGTACATGACATATATTGCAAAGATTTGTATTTTAAGCTGTAATGCATCTACTCTATAATGGGTGGTAGAGTACAGTCTAATTTGAACATATTGGCTTATTAGTCAAGCTTTGAAATCAATTATTTAGGCAAAATGAAATTTATATGAGAAATTTGTCATGTAAGGTAAAATATTTGTCAAAAATATGGTTTACAGGTCAAATTCATTAAGAAGTCTCAGTCCGCCTTGGATAGAAAATTTGATCTTAAATATGTCATGTAAAGTAAAATATTTGACGCATCATTTACATGTCAAATTATTCGCTTTTCAAAATATAATAATGTCATGTAAAGTATGATATTTGTCAAATAATTAATTTACGTGTCATATATAGTCACTTTTTAAAATGTAAGAGAAAAAATTAAATAATAGAATCAGGTTAATTATACTGTAATTCTTATATTTTTTGATCAAACTTTTTAAAAATTTGCAAAAAAATTTATTTTTTTGATGAAAAAAGGTTCAATGATTCCCAGGAAAGCTCGCGCGCCATCTTTACCGTCTAAAGAAGGCAGTGCGGCTGACAACACGAGGAAGAAACCTGTGAAATCGACCTTTGTTCCAAAAAGAAGATCATTAACACCGACAAACATCAAACAAATTCCATCACAGACAGATGATGCGAGCAGGGCTGTTAAATTATGCACAGATTTCGTAGAAACAATAAAAAAGAATAATTCATTAAAACGTACACAAGTTTTAGTCATTGATAGATACGCAAAGGACTTCTACCTTCTCGCTAGACGTGCAGTGAGAATGGGTGGCTTCGAAAACCAAAGGAAAAGCGATGCGCCGAAAAATTTCTGGGAATGTTGGAATAATATCATTCAAACACACACTAAACAACTTAAGGGCATAGAATCCTCGCTGATAGACAAAATTAAAGACTCATACAACAATACAAGTAAAATTGCTTCAGAAATTAACGAAAACTCTGATTTCATCTCAGATGATTTGAAGAATCAAATGAATACGTTAAATAGAGTGCTTGATTTAGTTCAATATTTCATTAATGGCGATAAATCCAGTGATTTACAAGTATCTATTAAATTATTAACAGATGTTCATAGAAACGCAGCTCATTATCAGCAACTCAGGAAAACTAACGAACCTATTAAGAAATTACAGCAAAGTCTGATAGATTATAATAAATTTTTCACAAATCAGAATACATTCCTAAAACAACACGATGTAACGCTCACAGAACTCCAAAAAATGATTTACAAACCGGAAATTATCGCAATTAAACAAGCAACACCGATTAAATCATCAGTAAATTCGACACCAATAGCATCAGACGCACTTGATCATGACCATGAGGAAGAATACCAAAAGCAATCAACAAATTTGCTCGACCAAGATAAATCTGAAGAAAATTCAGATGAAGAATATCCAAAACTCAAGAAAGAAAACGAGAGAAAGAAGGCAGATCTCAGACAAATTCAAGAAGAAAAGCGTGCATTACAAAGAGAGCTCATAATTGCAAAAGATGCAAACGCAAAATCAGCTCTTGCTCATAATTCAACTGTTAGAGCGATGAAAACGCAGAAAGCGAAGGTAGAAAAGGCCAAAGATGGGATAGACGCACTCAGACAAGAAGTTAATCAATTACAAAAAAGAAGAGATGTTCTTAAAGCATCAGTCGACAAATTGGTTGAGCAGAGCTCATCTATTAAAGTTCAAGACGATGATAATATACAAGACGAAAATAGAAGACTCACAGAGCAGCTAACTAAAGCACGTGCGGAAAAATCAGCACTAGAAGAAGAATGGCTTCGCCTCAAAGCAATCAATACTGTTCTTAGACAAAATTTGAGTCCCCAACAAGCAAAGCCTTACGCGGAAAACGAACCGCTCAGGGATGAGTTCATCAAGCTGTCGAGGGAGCATCTTGTTCTCGTTGAGCAGAGCTTGAGGCAGAACTACTCGAATGAGCGCGCGAGAAGTTTAGGAGAAATGGAAACTGACAAAGGACAGAGGATAACATATGGAGAAGCTCTTGAAGCGAATAAAGAACTTTACGATGAAATCAAGAAACTAAAAGAAACGCGCGATGACATGCATGATGAGCTTGAGAAGGCAATTCTCAAGAGATACATAATGCAAGCTGAGCAGGTCCATAAAACTAAGCAAAAAACAGCGGCTACATCGAGTGAAGAGAAGAAACTACTGGCACAGCTCAAAAAAGTGAAAGAAGATTTCGCAAGACAGAAGTCGTTATATTTAAAGGACATACAGAAGAAGCAACTGGCGACTATTGCGAACAAATACGCGCAAACAACAAACGAAATCGCTGAGCTGAGAACTATCGCTTTCCAGATTATAACAGACAAGCGCGCGAAGCTCAAAAGCTTGCGTGATATGTACGACAAACTGCAGCCTTTGTATGAAGAAGCAAGGCTCGGCGATGAAGACGAATTGGAGTTCGATGGTGAGACAATGACACTGGATGAAGCCAAAGACAGAATGGATAAGATTATAGAAGAATACAAGGACGGAATGATTGAAGCTCAAAAAGTCGCAACTAAAGAAGCATCTGATGAGCTCAGAGTCATTTCGCAGGCAGCGAATGAATTCGATGAAAACGCGAAGAACATGGCCGCATGGACAGATGAAGTGTACGCAACACTGCTACAGACTCAGGCGCGGATTCAAGTGCTGAACATTCAGTCTGACATTCTGCAGAAAAAACTCAACGACAGCAATGTTGATGTCGACAAAGCTCTTAACACGGAGCTAAATAGAACGCTCGAGAACAGCAAGAAAACGTCTGATGTCTTGGAGCGTGTCAAAGAGGCAATGCGTGGATTGCTTAGCGATCTCGGAATTCAATATGATAAAGATATGACTCCAGAGAAAATGATGGAAGCAGCAGATTCTGTTTTAGCTAATGAATCTAGGTAATATAGCAATTGTGTGTCAATAAAACTGTAATTTATATTATATATTCTTTCGTCTAAGTTAAAATGATTCTTTTGATTTATATAGCTTGAAGATAAAGTTCTCGGGTTCGATTCCCCTCTACAAATTTCCTTTTAGAAATCATTTAACTTTACATGTCAGATAGATTTTTACATGTCATGTTGTAAATCATTTTTCGTATAACTTCCTGTAAAAGATATATTAGATTGTCTGGGTAACATAGATTAAATATCAAATGAAATAATTGCTTTATGACAAATGGAAATGGCAAATGAATTTGGAAATCGTCTCTTAGAGCGATTTGCTACACATGATAGCACATATCATCAAAGCTTCTTAAGAATACTCAAATATTTCATGCTGAAACCTCAAGATAAACTAAAATATCTCCAAAATAAGGCTATTAAAGACAAGATTGTTACAACTTCATAGAAATCAGATGAACTCGAAGCTAACTTGCTATTGATGCTTCGTTCTCTCAAGAAACAGAATCATTCCGACTCAGTAGTACAGAAAAGTACATTATTTGGCATAACTGAAGGTCTCGGATACTTCCTATAGCATCTGAGATCCTTAGCTGCGACGAATAGTGCATAAACTCTTCATTATTCAATAAACAATAAACTAATTAATACATTCTAGCGAGGGAGAATTCGAATACAGCCGGCTAATCAGCAAGTTATAGTCGAATTTTCATTCGCTAGAATTAATACTCTACTTAGAAATTTTGGAAATTAATTGCAAAGGCAAAATTTGATTAATGGTTAATGCCATAGGCTATATTCCCTTAAAATATGTATATTATGGATACTGTTTGACTATATCATGATTATTAGATATAAGGAAATTATGTCTAGCAAATTATGAAGCAGTAATGATGAATTAAATTTCACTACAGTGAGAATAGTGAAAATCAAATGAGGAAACTATGAAGTTGCTGATGAATCACTTATCAAAATTTCAAGATGTCTAAATCTTCTACTTGTTGAATGAATAAGAAGCGGTACTCAGTGGAAGACTGCCAACGTTAAATGCTCTAAGTTCAATTAAAGTTAGAGAGAAGTTTCTCAACCCTTGAGTCTTTCAAGCTAATGAAGATTTGAGTCAGTTTCCTTCCTTTGAGCTTTGTTGAGTTTTGAGTTTGTTGTATTTTTGGTTGCGATAGAAGATCGCGGTCGCTGTCGACCGTGGTCAAGAATTTTTATTTTGCGCGTCTTTTTGCTCTGTGAGTTAGTTTGTTTTTGCTTTCTTTTTTTCCGCGCTGTTTTTTTTTTCTTTCAAAGATGAGTTATTCTTTTCAAGGAATAATCACATCTTTTCTTTTTGTTTGTGAAGGAGCAACTTCACAGAAACTGGCTATAGACCAGAGTGTTAATTTATTCAAGTTAAAAAGATCATGTGCCGCAACCTTTATGCTGCGACGGATCTTTTTAATTTTGACATAAAACTAAGTTAACTGAACCCTGAATAAAAAAATAACAAAACAATATATAAAAAAATTATAATTCTGCAAGAACGCGAGCCGAATCTGATTCCTCTTCGGCTTGTGTCTTGGTCTCGGATGAATCAACCTTCTCGGAGCTGTCAACCTTTGATTGTGTAGATGGATCTTCCTGAGAGGAGTGATCTAAGGTGAGCTTGTCTGCTTCGATAGATTCCTTGACGTGGAGCTGCTTGTACCTGATAATGTAATAGAACATAGAAATGAGCTGGAAAGCGGCACCGGCAAAGACATATGTGTATGAAAGAATTCTGAAGAATTGGAGCCAGTTCAACTTTGGACCAAATTCCTTAAGGAACATGACACCAGCTGAGGAAAGGTAGCCGATGGAGTCAGCGAAGTAAATGAGGAAGCCACTGTTAGCCTTGACTCTGAAAGCAGCAATCATTCTGTCGAAGATCATGGAGTTGTATGGAACGTAGCCAATGTAGATAGCAACACCTGAAACGATCATCAAAACGATGCCGTTGATGTGGCCCTTATCGAAGAGGAATAAAGCAACACCGTAGATGAGGAGGCCGAAGGCAATGATCAAGTGGTAGTAGATGAAACCTTTCATGTTGTCCTTGACAAGCATGAGGAGACCGACTGGGATACAGATGATGATGGCAACGATAAGCTCGGTCCAGGCAAAGATGGATGGCTCTGAGAATCCCATAGCGCCGAAGATTTCTGGTGTGAAGTTATCTCTGAAGTCTCTGAATGATGTGCAGAGCATAGAGAAGAGAACCATGACAAAGATACCTGGGGCGAACATCTTCAAGAATGCAATTCTTTCGGCGTTGTTCATGACAACTCTCTCTGTTCTGGCGGCAATATCCTCTGCTGTTGGTGGTGGGATTAACTCAATGAGGAATGTGAACAATAGCATGAATGGGAAGAAAATAGCACCAACTAAAGATGGCATCCAGAAGATGTCGATGCCCTTGTTATTGAAGTAAGCACCTGTTGTCTTAACGATACCAGAGGAAACGATGAAGGAAACGCACATGCCTGCACCTAAGATCTCAGATGTCTTACGGCCTTCAAAGTATGAGAAAACAATGCCCCAGAAGAGACCAAGTGGTAAACCGTTGATAAAGATGAAGAGGCCGTTCCATGGTCTAGGAACGAGACCAAAGAATACCAAGGAGAGCCAAGCAACGAGTGTGAGGGAAATGATCATGAAGGCACGCTTTGTCTTGTCCAATGTAGAAATGATGACAATACCAGAGAACTTGGAGATGATGTAACCAATGAGCTGAAGGAGAATGATACCAATTTTGTAATCAATGCCAAAGATCTTGTATCCTTCATATGTGGATACTTTGAATGTCTTTCTGTAGGCGTACATGCAGAAATAGATCGCGAAGCCTGAGATGAAGGCGATGATATTGACAGCAAGTGGGCTTCTGCCGATAAAAGCTTGAGCTTTCTTCTTGAAGCCACATTCATCTGAGATGCTTGTCCATGCTGGGAGGTGTAGTCCGCACATTAGAGAATGATGCAAAAATGATTATTTCTGACAATGTCCACAAACCCATTTTTTTAATAGAAAAAGAGGGCCAATTTTCTTCTGAAATTTTCAATGAGACACACAATACTGGCTCACTTACCAAAACACTTGTTATTTTGTTTACATCCCTGAAAGGAGTAATATTTAGTCAATACAATTTCAATACAAAAAAATTTTAAGAAAATTTTGTGATGCTGAATCCGCTTTTTCTGAAATTTTTTTAAAAATTATTAACATTTGATAATCATTCATTGAGATGAACAAAGTCATGTGAATGCATCTAATAATCTCTCAGAAATATAATCTAAGCTGCCTCTCAAAATCGTAAATATTCAAAGTATTATTTTCCATATGCTGTCTAATGATATTTTTATAATTTATTTATTAGAACCGAACCTTTTATATCAATTGTTGTTTATTTGTTGTATGAATAACTGCATGAAATGCATCTAAATTTAGGAAGTTAGCCCAATGGCCCACAAAAGTTGTCAGAAAATTTAAGAATTAAAACTATCACAAAACATTCCTGGATATGTAAATAGAGTAATTTGTACAATAACTGAACTCACATTGAATCAAGAAATTCGTTTATAAACATGAGCACTAGCGTAGGTAGCATATAATTCTGTCTCCTTGGCCATAAATATGATAAAATATTATTAAGATTTTGTGTCAACAATTGATAATCAATAATCCATTGTGCAATTCTTCTTCTAAGGGCCAGATAAAGTGGTCCCCATGTGTTTTTTGCCCTAATGCTGAATTTACCTGTTTCTTCACAGGATTGATATATTGATTTGCTAATTTAAGTCATGTATAGTGTTCACTTATCATAAGTAATTGTTTTGCACATGTAAAACATAATTTCGCCTGATGATCTCTTTTCAGGAAAAAGATTACAAAATTTTGTTCTTTTATAGGCCATATGCATGATAAAATAGTTCGGAATAAATGATTTCTCCCCTCTAAACCTTCGCTTATCGATTTTTTGAGAATCGGCAATCTAACAAATCACTTGTTTCATTGTTTTCATTGAATAGGTACCTACCAGTAGATAATTTATAATGTTAATCTGGGGATAATACTCTTATTTATTGAAAAACATTTTGCAACAATTTCTTCTCGTAATATTTGAACATAATTATCCTAAATATAGAATATATATACAAACTGTTCATATATATGTGCGATCCAGCCCTGTAAAATGTTGTTTTCAAAAGTTCATCAAAAAAACTGCCGATATAACTTGTAAATCTTTTATAATATGAATGTACTCAACTATCGATAAAATATTTTGCATGTGAAAGCCGAAAATAACAAACAATATTTTATTCTTATTAATCTCATAAGGTATAACTTATGAAACATCAGCGAGAAATGGGTGTTTAAGGATCTCCTCAGCAGTTATTCTCTCTTCTGGATTGTATTTAAACATTTTTTTAAGGAGATCCCACATCAACTCGTAATCTTTGGAACCCTCAACAATCAAATCATCTAATTTAGTTATCCTAGGACCCCAGTGCACAGTTGTCGCTGGGTTACGCCTGTTTATCTTGCACCATTTTGATTCATCCATTAATCTATCGCCTTCGAAGAATTTGTCCTTGAATGGGGCATTTTTTAGCATCTTCTGTGGAAATGGGCCTACGATCCTGGCCATTACGCGTAAGAGCTGATGTTCATGCTCGCAAAAAAACAAAGGCAAGCTGAGAGCAAATTCAGCGATGGTGCAGGCAAGTGACCAAATATCAGCAGCTGTTGTAACTGGGTAACCAAGAATAATTTCTGGAGCACGATAATATCTTGACGTGAAGTATCCTGAAGCATTAGTATCCTGAAAAATGCAGCCGCCGAAGTCGATTAGTTTGGATATTGTCGTATTTCGGACGTGCGAAATGTTTTCTGGCTTGATATCAGCGTGAACAAGGCCAAGTTTATGGAGAGAGCAGCAAGCTTTTGCCACATCTCGAAATATTGGCCTGATCATGTTCAAACCCATAGCAGCAAAATTCCTTTTCTTGAGGAGCTGATAAAAATCTGGACCTAATTCTTCATAAAGGATAACTATATGTCCCTCGTATTCGAAACACCCGTCCATTCTTACCATATTCCATCTTTCCTCTTCTGTTAGCTCCGATTTCAGCTTCAACATTATATTTACTTCATATGTGCCTGGTTCTTTACCAATATTAGACCTAAAGACTTTGCAAGCGTATATTTGCTTATATTTATCATCAATCACACAGTATACATCACCAAATGTTCCAGATCCATATTTTTCTAAAACAGTATAATTAAATCCTTTGTCATCAGAGAGAACATCGCCCTTACAAACAATTAATCGGCCATCATTAGTGTCTGCACCGCCAGAGGCGGTGCTATAGCTCGTGTCTGTTAATACATACATGAGCACAAAAAATATAGCGATTCAAAATTAATGTAAAAATTCCGCCATTATATTGTAATCAAAATTGAAAGAGATTGGTAAGAAAAATCGACTAAAACTGTCTGTAGCATAGGTGGTGACAGGCCACTCCTGCTATATACGGCTGCAATGGATGATTTTCTTGGCTCTCTCCTGAAATATATTTCGAAAATAAATTATAAAAAATATTTTGGTTTGTATAAGTATCATATTATTTCTACATTGTAGAATGTTTGTTTATTACGCTTTCGAATGCTGTAGTCTCCAAAAAATATTTTTTAGAATATTCGAAGAGATTTTGTATTTGAATAACATCTTCTATATGCAACTCTCATGAAATATCCTTTTTTTAAGCGTTGAAATCGTTAAACTTTTGCTCATATAAGAATTTCAGTAATAAATTTCACTGTAGTTCTTTGTTGTGTGTGTTAATGCAGGCTACTGGTGTTGTAGATCACAAAAATGGACGATTTCGTTGTCTAGCAGGTGAAAATTCTAATCATACCATAATCATATAATAATAAACGGAAATAAGAAAAGATATTTTTATAATATTATATTTTTTATGATTTTTGATTTTTAATAATCATTAGCTTTAAGATAGGGGAGATTTAAAGCGACCAAAATAGTTCATTTTAGACATAGACATATAAAACATGATGAAAAATGGAAAACATTTATTGCGCATAATTATTTTGAATAAAGCTGAATGATTGATGCGATAATGATCATTTACGCGAGATTTTACTACAATTGAAGCAGATGATTATAGTCATGGCTTTCAGCATCAACTAAATCTACACGAATTCGATGATATTTTGATAAAGAAGTACTTAAGATTGATCACAATTCATTTTTTTCGCTATTGCTATAATATGATATGAATCAATCTGGATTGTTATGTCAACTATACTAATGGTTAAAGATATTACCTCAGAAATTCACCATTTTCCAATTTGTTTGAACTTGTTCTTGTTTCGCTAAAATGGTTATCTTTTACGGCAAATATTGCAGTAATTAAACCATTTGTGAAGTTTTTCAACAAATTTTATCTATCTTGTATTATTGCTAAAATTATCTTCGAGAGATACGGCCACTCTTCGTTATTGACCCTCATCATTGCATATATACGTCTTATAATACGATTTAGAGGCTTTAAAAGTCTTTGAGAGTTTAATTTGCAAAATAATGCCAATCTATATTCGAAGGATCTATATCCTTGCCGATATAATCACTATATATAGTCAAACAAATGCATATGCCAGAAAATAACTGAATTGATCCCGACTGAGAGTAAAAATAATTTTAAAAATGTAATTATAGATTTAGACTTCAGTTATTATGATATTATGAGTGTCAGTCTTTTGCTTTTTGCATATACAAAGGATAGTTCACGTATGAATATATCAAATTAAGTTAAGCATAAAATTGGAGTCGGTGTTTTTATAATAATGAACGGACGTATATTCGAAATTTCTTTTAAATTGAGAATTTTATGAAAATAGGTTTATTTGTCACTTTTCGTAGCGCTTTTTCTACATTTATTTTTGTCACGGAAGAAAGTTAAGAAGCCTGATAAGAAGGATTTTTTACAAATATTTGGGAACTTTAGTACCAAACCCTTCGATTGGGACCACTTAAACCAAAATTCGCGACATGATATAATACAAATGTGCATTAAACTTAGAATACCTGTTAATATGGAGACAATGAGCAAACTAGATCTTATAAATGCTCTCAGACAATACCCGAAAATGATTACTACGTCCAATTCTGTTTCCCCTTTCATGAATTCAGATCGGCTACACAAATATGAGTACCCACTGCTGCCAACATCCAGCAAAAACACACTCAATAATAATAAAAAGAAAACTGCAGCTGAGGAAAAAACCACAGAAGTTGAAGATTCAAATCCGACAAAATCAGATGAATCGTCAGACAAGAATGATGAGGAGCCAATTACCAAAAAACAAAGAATTACATCAAAAATTGCGTCAATATTTAGGCAATTTCTTCATTATTCCGGAGTTGTGTTGACATTTACGAAAAATCTAATCATACAGGAATGGGTGGCGATCTTATTTTACATATATATAATAGTAGTATTTGCTATATTAGTTTATTTTGTTATTGCTCCAGAATAATTATTCAAGAATTATTTTGGCTATTTTCCATTGCATGTTATGTTATTTATATAAATGTTTGTTTATATTACGCATATATCATAATCAATTTCTAAGTAGTTCAAACAATTATTTTTCTTCAAATCCGTTTTATTAATACAGACAAATCTACACTTAATGGTGTAATATATTCATAGAATGGAACAACTTGACATTTCAGTTTTCCTGATTTACGTTTAACTTTTACAAAATATTTTCAAAATTAAAGAAAAAGAATGAAATATATAATGAAATAATATATAATTGAGTTCTTTTGAGCTTAGTGGCAAGTTTGCCATTGATTTTATTATGATTTCAAAGAAGGACTCAGCAAATTCTGCATTTTAAAAATAGTTCATATATATTTTGCGCGAAATTATATTTTTCTACTAGGAAATGCTTTGTAATACCTATAGTGCTTCACATGATGATGACAAGCAAGTCGTAAAAAATATTTGACATTTTATTTTTTACACGTCAGATTTATATCTACACGTCAAAAATAAAAAAATGCCCGACGATAAAAACGGTTACTCGGCCATTATTATACAAGTAGAAGCAGTATGTATACGCATATTTTTTCTTGATTAACCCGCAATGACGATAAAAATCCGTGTTGCTGCACACTGATGATAATGACGCCTGAGCGAAAGTAATCAAGAAAAAAAAATTAATTTTCAAACTAACACACAGAGTTTTCTTCTTATCTAATAATTTGCCAAATACAAGGCACTAACCTCATCCCAAGTGCTATAGCCACTCTTCTCATTAAAATGTAACTATTCAATTTTATTTTTTTGATAATTTTACATGATATCAGTTGTACCATAGCTTCATTGTCATATAGTTCGATTCCACAAAGGGAAAAAGATCGAAAACCTACATTTTTCAGTTAATTTGAAAATTGAATATTATTTGTTTTCATAGACTACTTGTGTGTAGATTAATGTAACATGCACTTATAAAATCTCATTTAGAAATCTCATTTTGCTTATGACAATAAAATAGCTTCTGTGACTGGTTTTTATCATATGATGAATCATCGATGTGAAGGAAAATCTAAGCCATCATTCATATATTAACAGTATATCAGGAATTCCATCAATATGGCTTAATATTCAATCTTAAAATGCATGAACTAATATGACTGCACCATAATCTTTCAAAAATTTCATTTTTCATGGTGCAATCATTTCTAAGCAGTATTGATGAAAATACCCTTTGCATTGACATCTATTCCACGAACTGAAAGATGAAGTTTAATTGTTACAAGGTGACATTTTTTTAAAGCACAAATCAATGGGGTATTGTAGTATGTGCTTTTTTCGTTTATATCAATTCCATGAACTGTGAAAAGGGATTTGACAAGATATTCAAGATATTTTGTAGCATGATTCAAAGCAGTTCTGGTGTTGTTCGACAACTGTGAGAACGAGTTTGACAACTCCGCGATGACTTTCTTCGAAAGCACAAATCCAAACCGTAAAGTTCCATTCGTTTCTTGTGATAAAATCTCTTCTTGGAATAATGTAAAGAATATTTTGACAACTTAATGATGACCTCTTTTTGAAGCATAAAACAAAGCTGTATATCTTGTAGAATATTTTGCGTTGATATCTATTTCAGGAATTGTGAGAAGTAGTATAACAGATATATGATCCACGCATGACAATTGTGCAGTATTGTCAGAGAAAGGTTTACATGTCAAATCTTAAATACCCCCTGATTAATTTAGTCAGACCCACAGATTTCGTTTTGTACGCAACAAGGGTAAAAGTTTCTGATGCAGGAATCGTTGATATCAAATATAGCGCACTCGGTGATCTTATATTGATCGCCTCGGGTGATTGCTCGATATTTATATATAAAATTGAGGAAAATAAATTCATATATCAAACAAATCTTCCATCTAAAATAAATTCAGCGATATTTGTGTCTGGACTAGATTCAAAGATTGTAGTTGCTTGCCAAAATGGAGTCGTTTACACTATCGATGTTCTCAAAAATACTACAGAACCAGCATTTTCACATCCTAATAATAGTTCAGCGACATATATCACTGGTTCACCTCATTTCCTTTATATTGTTGGTTTTCAAGACGGCTCAATCGGAATAAGAAGTAATTTAAAAACAAAAACACATTTTTTACGCTCATATAGTTACGCAATCACATCCATAGCTATAGAAGAAGAAGAGACGCATTTTGCTGCATCATCAGTTGATGGCATAGTTCGATATTACAACTTATTGCAACCAAATGTTACTAATTCCAAATATCAATGCGTAAATTCGTCATTTGTTTGTGTCCAGCCAATCGCACACATTGCTTTTATGCCAACATCGTCTCAGTTGCTTGTTGCAAGTTTGGATGAATTTATTCGAGTTTTCAAAATGCCATTTTTCGATGGTGCTGTGATTTCGCAGATGTTTCAAACCGGTTCTATGCTATCGCATTTTGATTATGTGAAACATTTGCCGATAACATCAAAAGGTCCACAATTCATATTCATCCAAGGACAACAAGGCAGTATTTACCTTCTAGATATCATATTTGGCGATATTCTCAGCAAATTCGATATTTTTGACCATTCAGGAGTTGCAATCTGCTGTAATCCGAAATGTTTACAAATTGCTGCTGGTGGTGGACCTGGTGATGGCACACTAGCAATAATTACGCTACCAGACGAAGCTCTTGCGAAGAGAATGGAAAATGCAAAAACATTAGTCCTAAGAGTTTATAATTCTGCTTCCACCATCGGCAAACAGTTACAAGTTCAACAATATACCCAAAGAGCCAATGAATTAGTCTATCCACTATATAATGCACAAACAGAAGTTGAACAACCTGCTGCAAATCCTAACATACCATATCCATATGCTACAGAAGAGGCTCACATCAGACAGAAAATTTCTCATTCGATTGAGCAAATTAATCAAAATTTTCCAGAAAAACAGCCTAATGATCAAAGTAAAAACGAGACACATAATACTGAAACTCCATCAATTCCAGTAACTGCAGAAAAGACTTCATCTATTCCAGATAAAAAACAAAGTAAAGAAAAGGACAAAGGTCAAGCTCCTAAAGCTGAAGATGAGGAGCATATCCCCGAACCAAAAATTATCGGTGTTATTAAGCCCAAAAAGAGAGGTAGACCACCAAAGCCAAAGAATAATAATTAATGTTTATATAAATATATCGCGTTTTGTTAGTTCTCCATTGTTATGTTATAAATATTAGATTAGATTCATATGATAATCAGGTTTTTCATTTCTTTAAAATCTACCCTATTTTAAATTACCAGATCCTGCTTTATATCATAGACTCAATTTTAGATTATTAGATCCTGCTATATTTTTCATCACCAAAACAAGTTCAGCAAGCATATACGCTAGTGACAATGGTAATAGGTGCAATCAATCAACTCTATGTATTGTTTGTCAAAAATTCAATCCAACATCGACTTGCGAAATATACCATCATCAGATGTGCTCAAACTGTCGTTTCCAATGTAAACAATGCAACAAAACAGTTTGTCGATTTTGTTTACATGACCATGATGAAGACATGCTTATTTGCTACAAATATCTTCCATAAACACTCATATACACCTCAATTTACATATATGTGATGTACATCACATGCTAACAAACAAGATTTTTTTGCGATTTTGATATACAACTTTACATGTCAAATATATTGTCACTTTTATTGCAAAATCAATCGATATTGAAAAGTTTACAAAATAAAATTGCTCAGACTCAATGATTTTAGGCTTGTGCTTATTCTTTGTGTCAGTCGCCATTCTTATTCATGTATACATTTGGATACTTGAGTCATTCCTATGGGATACGCCACGCGGAATGAAAACATTCAAGATGGATTCTCAAAAAGCCAAAATAACAAAGGAGATGGCAGTTAATCAGGGTTTGTATAACCTCATGCTTGCCATAGTTGCATTTACTGGAGTCGTATTGTTATCGTTGAATAATATTGTTGCTGGTGCAAGTTTGATTTTTGCCGGCGCTGGATCCATGGCTACTGCTGGAGTATTCTTATTTGTAACATCAAATGATAAGAAGAAACCTGCTATGATCCAATTAACACCTCCATTACTTGGAGTTGTCTTCCTTCTTGTTTTTTTGCTGATGTAAATCATCATTGCCATTTATCTGACTTTATTACGTATACATTGCTAACTAGAATAGCAAATTTCACATTGAAAATATTATAACACAGAATATGAAGGTATAATATAGCTTAAAATATTAATATGCAACATAATATTCAATAGACATAATTAGTAAATTCAAATCAATAAAATTTTCAATGAGGAAAAAATATCAATCGATTAGCAAAAATTTAAAAGAATAGAACTATTTTGTAGTTGTTAAAGGCTCATAAAAACTTTACCTAATGACATTAAAGCTAATTTTGGAAAATATAGATTTTAGCCAACAAAAAACAACCAATTTACTGATTACAGGCATAGAGTATTACAGATTTCAAGTCGAATGGAGAAATTGTTCCAAAATTTACGGTCGATATTTTAATAAGAAATTAAACATATTGGTTGTTACCTATTTGCACTTTACATAAAGCATTACTCTGGCACAATAAGTGACAACAAGCATGACAGGGGTTTGGATCTCGGCGTTGTTCGAGAAATTTGATATGTGATCGCAAAATAACGGGTAAAATTCACGATAAAAATGTTTATTCGACTCTCATGTAATAGTCTTAGTGTATTATTTCTCATAAAAACCTTACTTTTATCATTTTTATATTCAATGAGAGATCGTTTTTCTCAGTGATGGAAGTGTCAGAAAAATGGATCATCGGAAACCGGCTTAAAACACTCTATTGATAGATATTATCGTGATTTAAAATATAATGAGGGGCGGAAATTGTAAAAATGGAGAAAAATTAAAACTGGTTTTAACCAAATATTTCATGCGGAAATACTCCAGGAGTTGCGAAAATCAACTCAGTAGCTTCGTCTCATTTATCAATTATTTAGGGGTAACAACTTTTTAAGAGGGGAATAACCAAAATTCATTTTAACTCCTATTATATTGCTTTGTGACCTACAGCAACAATGAAAAATTCGTTAGAAAGCGAAAGAAGAAAATGAAAATAATCACTTTTGAATTGAAAAATACGTTATTATTGTTTGTTGTTGGCGATCGTAATGAAAGTGCTACAAATTCCCAAACAGATATGTTTTATTAAAATCACTTTTGTGTCTAGTAAAATCCGTTAATCCGCCTGAAAAAAACTTTCGAACGATATGCTTCCAACATGTTGAAAAACATTTTTTAAAGTATAAAACCAAAAGTGAGATAAAAAAGAGATAATTGAGAGAAAAATCCGTTAATTTTCATTTTTAGCAAAATGACTGCTGAAGAAAGGATCGCAGCTATCGAGGAACGCTGGAACAAGTTAGATGAAGGCAGAGATGGCAAGATGAAGAAGGACGAGTTCAAGGTTCTCTACGATGATCTCGAGGGCCGCGAGACAACACAGGAAGAGGCCGACATCATGTTCAGAGGTATCGATATCGATGGCTCCGGCGTTATCACAAAGGAGGAGTTCATGAACATGGTTAAGGGCGTCGTTAACGGCGATAAGGTCTACACAACAAAGCTTCTCTTCAGAGCTTTCGATAAGGACCACTCCAGAGCCCTCGATGTCAACGAGGTTATCGCTATCCACAAGTTCAAGGGCAAGGAGATCTCAAAGGAGGAAGTCGAGAAGTTCATGCTCGAGGAGACAGGCAGCAAGAAGGGCAAGATGATCTTCAGCCACTTCTACAAGTTGCTTACAGGCGACTTCATTCCAAAGGATACAGACCCATATGATGGATTACTTAAGTCCAAGTGTTGCTTATTGATCTAAACATTTAATATGCCCTTATTTGATATAATTCTGTATAATTTTTATTTCGACTTCTGACTGTAGGCTAGTATAATCTTATTTTTATCACATCTTAACTTATTATCAGGTTTCCCTTAACATTAGAATGTAAATACGCCTGTGTTATTAGATTCTACAATCTGGGCCAATTTCGCGCAAACGATAAGAATTTTAACCTTCAAATTTATTACGAAATCCACTCGTAGTTAAACATTATATTGTTTAGGCAACATATAATCGAATAACACAATGCATAAAATCAGATTTTTATCACAGAAATGATTTCATTGATTATACATTGTCATTATCATTATGTGATGAAAATGTTATCAATATAAAAAGAGCTCAGAATAAACTTAAATATACTAAAGTTTGACGCTGATAAATCACATAAGTCTCAGACAGAGATTACACAATTGAATTGTGATGTAAAAAAGTCTACTAGTGAGCTTAAAGAGACCGAAAAGACTCATGAGGCGAAGAATATCAAAATATAAGAAGAAATATAATAAGGAAGGAATTTTCAAAGAATAAATACGAAATCAATCGGATTTACTGACTTTTCAGCACATTGATGAGCTTGCTGAGTAGATGTTGCATGATGTTATTAATTCCATATTTAAGGACAAAGGATTGGTTAAGTTATGTTTCCAATTCAAAGAGTATGACCAAAGGAGCTAGTTTCAATCTAGAAAAAATGGAAAATAATCAGTCATCACTAGACAGATCAATTGAAGTCAAGAAATTAAAGAAATCAATCACTCTAGACAAAATATCGCATTAATATGAATGCGAGCAAGTTCAGAAATTAGTCAAAAATACTTTTTTTAGGTGAAAGATAGATATTGAAGTAAACCAGGACAAAATATAGTAAATCATCAAATAGAATAAGCAAAGTTTTAGATTTTTATAAATTAAAAGGCTTAAACTATAATTTTTATTTTGATATTAAATTTTTGAAGACCAAATGCTATGATATTTAATATGCTTATTCTTCAAGTGATGAAGTTTTATAATTCACAAGAAATAATTAATATTGTTGGCTGGAAAATGAGAAAAACGAAAATAGATTTTAAGTGCCACTTTTTATCATATTTTTTAAAAATGCGAAGTCTTCACATTAAAATCGTTGGCATGAAAAATCATCCATGCAGACGTTCACCGATGCCGTTCATTTATGCAGGGGTCAAACTTTCAGGCATAGGAAGCTTTCAATTCACATCAAAATCAAATGCTTTGCCTCCATTCTGGGATAAAAACTTCGATTTCGTCTTCCAGGATAACCAGGTAAATACTATCGACTTTATTGTTGCAGAATCCCGTTTAATGATGGTTCATGAAGAATTAGGAAGCATTTCAATCCCATTGAAGTGGATTCCTTATGATGTTGTCGTAGCTGAATGGTTACCAGTAACGTCAACTAGAAAAATGATCGATCCAATATATATGCTTGTTCTCTTTCACTATTGCGATCCTACTGTTCCTGCATTCTCACAAGAGAGAGTATCTTTTGCAGCAACCCCACCATGGACGCAAATTCCAGTCACAGATGAAGATTTAGAAATAGTTTGGCAGCCAGGTGAAGCATTCGTTCCTCCTGTTGCATCTACACTTAATGAAGAACAAATACATCAGCAAGCCATCCAGCGTGCAATGTATGCAACATTCCAATAATTGGATATTGAAATAAGCAGAATCAACTTGACTTCACCAATTACATATGCATTATTTACTGTATCCAGCATAGTACATTTCGAAATTTCACGATAATTTGTGTTTTTATTTTTCATATAAAGTTTTGGTATTTCTTATCTATAGAAATCGTGTTTACAAAAGAAAAAATATAATTTAACAAGGTGAAACGAGATATTTAGTCTAATATTTTAGAATGGCTCTTAAAAACCACCACGAAGTCTAAGGACTAAGTGGAGTGTAGAATCCTTCTGAATAGAGTAGTCTTGAAGTGTGTTACCATCTTCAAGCTGCTTACCAGCGAAGATGAGACGCTGTTGATCCGGAGGAATACCTTCCTTGTCCTGAATCTTAGCCTTGACATCTTCAATGCGATCTGTTGGCTCGACTTCGAGTGTGATGTGCTTGCCTGTGAGCGTCTTCACGAAGATTTGCATCAATAAAAATGAAATGAACTGAGAGAAAATTTCGATTAAAATTTTCCCGAAATTTTTGAGGAAAATTTTTCTTGGAATCAGTGTTCTTGGTAATTTTACAAATGTTAGCTTTTTGAATTTTTGTCACTTTTAGAGGGAACTTCCTTTATGTCATATTTTTAAAATGGATTACAAAAATCAAGGTGAAAAGACCGAAGTTGATTTGACTGAAAAGACTGGTGTGTGGGGGATGCACGGATTTGCTGAAGAATATGAGCTGCTTTCTAAGATGATTAAAGACTTTCTTGATCTTCCAATCGACGATTTTGAAAATATCAGCGAAGTATCTGAAGCAATGATTAATACGATGTTAGAAATACCTAAGCCTGCATTAAAAAATATTGAATCAGAAAAATCTCAAAATTTGATTCACAAAAGTGCGTTTTTGATACAAATATACATCGAAAAAGGATTATATGCAATATTGACAACAATATTACGACTAATAAATACATATATAACAAAGAATGACGAAATTGCTGAACTTTTTCTTACAAAATATGAAGAAGAGGATGATTATTGGTTGCAATCACTAATGACAGTTGTTGAAAATCAAACTGAAACAGAAGAAATCCCATATGTTCAAAGATTTGCTTTAACTTTATCAATTTTAAGCAATGCTTCCGACAATCAAATATTTATTACATCTATGCCAATTGAATTTGTATTTACAGTGTTTGATATACTTTATAGCTTTCCTTTGGAGTTTTTATCATCAGATAATATTTTAATTTTGAATATTAACAAATTTCTATATAATAAGTTCAAAATACAGTCGATATTTAACATAGAGATACCTGAGAAGATACTTAGTTTATTCGAAAAACTTGCAGGACAGAATTTCTTTGAAGTTGATCAAATTGTTTTTAGTTTCTTGAATATTATATATGAAGTTTTAGATGATCATCCAAATATAATACATTTATATGATAGATACAATGTTTATGATATTTTACCTGCAATTCCATCAAATGATGATTTTGATATTTTTAAGTTCGATATTTTATCAACATCACTATTGAGATATGATGAAAACTCAAAAGATACGTCAACATTGATATTACAAAGGAACATTTCACAACAAATTCCATTCAAATTTGCATATGACAGAGTCACTGAGTCTCATGATCCAGAATTGCTATATTCAGGTCTTACTTTGATAATTAATAAAATTAGAGTAGACCAAACGCTTGAAAATATTGATATTCAAGCCTTGTGCAAATTAGTTTGCGATGTTTTAGAAGAAACTGATCTAGATACAAAAAATCTTGCTGGTGACTTATTGTTTGAGATGGTCAAACACACGCAATTAGAAAATTATTTAATATATGTTGAAACTGGTGCAATTGGCTCAATAGTTGACAATCTTTCACAAATGTCCAAAGAGTTTTGCAAACAATGCGCAGAGTTTTTGCTAAAAATTAGACCAAAAATGGAAGAAATAAATTCATCTACTCCGGAAATGGCTAAATCAATAGCAGAAAATGTTGATGAAATAGTAGACAACATTGATACAAACCAATGGTCAGAACTTGATGAATTAGCAGGTATATTAACAAAAACATATGAGTTTCCAGAAGAATCATGAACCACTACAAATATAAATATATAGGCCACAGTTTTTGCGAATATTTTTTTGTTTCGATAATTTTATAATTTTTTTGTTGATTTTGTAAAATTTCGATTTTTTGTTTAGAATTCGTATTTTTTATATGTATTTCAACGATTGGAGAATGTAAATTTATTCTTTGTAATAATTTTACTCTGTGAATGTCTCGAGGAACTTGACAGCAGCAGCACCGAGTTGCTTGTTAGCCTTCTCGATGGCAGCGGCCTTCTTCTGGAGCTGAGCCTTCTTGGCTTCGAAGTACTTAGCGGATTCAGCCTTACGCTTCTCTTCGAGATCAGCAACGACCTTGCCATACTTCCAGCCCATTGTTGTGGAGAGTTTGCCAAGCTTTGTTGTTGGGCGATCTGTGTGGATGGAAACGCAGCGGAGAGCATGTGGAACAACGACGCGCTTGAAGTTGACGTACTTAGCTGGGACACCCTCAAAGCACTTGAGGTTGCCGAAAGCCTCAGCACCACGGTGTGTCTTGTATGGGAGCATTCCGCGGACAGCACGGGCGAAGATCTCGTGTGGAGCACGCTGGTGGAATGGACCGTCACGTGGGTTGGAGTTTGTTGTCTTGTTAAGGAAGCGCTCGTACTCGTGGACGACGAACTTATGCTGGCCATTTAACTCGATCTCCTCGCAGCGGACAACGACGACCTTACGGCCCTTGAGAAGCTGCTTGGCGACGGCAGCGGCAAGGCGGCCCTGGACGTGGCCCTTGGCATCAATAACAACTGGGGCAGACATTCTAAAGGAAAGGCCAAACGTCACTTTTGCTGGACCAGATTTTAGAATTTTCTTCGTTTTTCCTTATTTTTTCATGTTATTCATTATCTTTGTGACCATGTAATCAATAATTTATAATTAGAAGAATTAAAATTGAAAATCTTCATGAAAAGAATCGATATTTTTGAATTTTAATTTTCTTTTTGGAATTTAATTTATGTATAGAGATTAAATAATGAATCAAAAATCAAAAAGTATCAATATTTACATGTCAAAATTTAAAATTTACATCGCAATTTTGCCATGTAAATTTAGCTCATAATAATGATTCTATTTATCAAGATATCTGATGTACATATGAATAAATTAGATCACATTCCTGTTCATTATTAAAAAAGCCAACATTTTCAACTTGAGGAATTAATCTATTTTTTTACACAGTGTTGTATACTAGATGATACGTGATATACATATCCAGACAGTCATATAGTTTTGCTAATAAGTTTTCAAGGGACAAGATATATACAAGATATGTCTTCAGGCACTTAAGGATTTTGATATGAAGGAATGAATGTTTGTCATAAATGACAACATCCATTACAACAAATACACAGCAGCAAACAACAACAGACAGCGATAGTACAATTGCACAGAAACTCATGCGCGAAAAAGATTGAGGATAAATGTCATATAAATATAATATTTAGAACAAACAAATAAATGAAAAAATCATTTCATAATTAGAGATCTTTGTGATTTCAGGGGCATAATAGATGGTAAACCAACCCTGAATACTTTGCCTTGTGGCATCTTGTGAGGAATCAATTCTTTCTTGACGCATGCAAATAATGTTTCCATGCTCTTGTCAATATAAATAGCTCTGCAGTCTGTAGTGTGGTGCATCTCCCACACAACTGTCTTCTTCACGTAGTCGTAGATGTAGATTGATCCGCCGGCGTCGCAGCTTGCGACTTTGTTTTCGTCGAAAACAGGAAAAACTTGTCTGATCGCGCTGCTGTGCATATTATTCAACACGTACAGCTGCACGTTGTTCTCTATGTCCCAGATTCTCACTGACAAGTCCTCGCTGCCACTGAACAAGAAGAATCCGTCGAATTCAAGCGATGTGATCGAATCGGTGTGACCGAGCAACTGCGTCTCCACGAACGTACCGCCATCGTTTTCCCGCCACACTTTGATTATGTTGTCGTTTCCACCTGTCGCCAGTGTCAGCTGTCCACACATCCACGTTGCGCTGCTCGTCAGAATTTCTTTGTTGTGGCCCTTCCACATCTTCACCATTGAAACTGCGGCGTACGACAGACTTTCGAATATCGCGTCGATCTGCCAGAGCGAGATATACCCGTCGTAGTCGCACGAGAACATCACTGTCTTCATCTCGTTGCTGACGACTGACATGGACGAGATAGAGTTCTTGTGCCTCGACGGCAATTCGACGGTTTTTTTGTCAGTTAAATTAAGATAGATTATCTGGCCGCTGTCGTGTCCTGTTATCGCGTAGACAAGGTCGCCGACAAGCCTTTCCCTTAGGCCTATGTAGCCTGAAAGGATTGCCAGGTGAGACGGGATTTTGAACTCGCTTCTCATCGAAAAATCGTTCTTGTCCCACATCCTTATAACTTTGTCGACGCCAATTGTGGAGATTACGTCGTTAGCCTGATCCCTTGTCGTCTTGACGTAGAAGACTGGCTTGCTGTGAACTTGGTACGATTTCTCGACTGTGCCTCTGTTTATCCTGAATAATGTAACTGAATCTCTGACCAAGTAAAGAAAAGTGTCTTTAGTGACAGGAGTAATCTGCAAACCGCCAAGACCAAGCTTTTCCGTATATAGAAGATTGATCCTTTCTTCTGCGTTGTAAATAAAAAGAGATCCACTTGTATCTAGTAAAACTAAAGTTCCCTGCTTAGTACAGAAGCATGATGTGTAGTTTACCTGGTTAGGATTGATAATCTTTGAGTGTATGCAGTAGTTCTTTGGATTGAAAACGCGAATAATATGATTGTAAGAAAACGCAAGAATATTTTCGGTTCTTGGATTGTAAACTACATCGCAAATACCATGGTCAGCGAGATGCTTTGGTCTGTTTATCTGCGTGAATGTCGGATGGTCAGATAATTGAACTTCGTATTGCGCAATCGAGCCATTCTCGAATCCAGAGTAAATATAGCCACTGTTATCGACTCTTGAGTTCGAATATATGCACATGCAGAAGAAATTAGTCTTTGATTCGATGAAATGAACTTTTTTGAATAAAGAAACTGATTTCATTGTGCCTCTGAGTGTCTGTTGTACTAAAACAGTAATTCCTCGCATCTCAACAACGAAAATATGCTTCTGAAAGGCTTCTATATGCAATGGTGTCTGTTCAAAAACTTGAATCGTTTGTACTAATGGATGCTCAGGAATTGTCTTTGATCCTAGATTCCAAACGAGTACTTTTCTGTCAGCACCTGCAGAAAACAGTAATTGAAGTGTCTGAGACCAATATAAATAAGAAATAACTCCATCATGCTCAGTTACTTCATATGATGGCAAAAGTACTGGATTATCGAGTTTCTCTGGTATAGTCCATCTGTATATTGTGCCGCTTTTTGCGCCAGCGAAAACATATGATGGGGGAACATAAACGCATTTAACTAACGCACTTGATTTTTGTGTGAACTTCTCCTTGGGGAGTGTAAGAGACAATGTCTTCGATAATGAAACACTACACTCACCTTGAGGATCAGCAGACATAATTTTTTATTAAAAAAACGTCCATTTTTTTTTCAAAAGTTTACATTGACAATATTTGTGCAAAAACGACACTTTACAATTATTGTTGACACTTTACATGCACAAAATGCTGGGTATCACCCATTGACGTGTAAGACATCAAAACAGAACGAATAAAATTCGCAAATTGAATCTCATTCTGAGAAAAATCATTGTGTCAGCTCCCATTCTCAACGAGTGCTATTTCACTGTTTGAGAATGAGAGCTGACCTATATCGTATTCTTTAAAGTGTTAAATTTCGATGCAACCCCTGATTAAAATTCTGGCATTTGTAAATTTACAATCTCATTTATACATTGTCACTTTTCAAATATCTGACAATCTGACTATGTAAAATTTCCCTATTTGACAGGCAAAACAAGAGCAATCATAATCCAAATGCTATTTTAACAACTATTTTAAAAAATGCTCTCAAAAAAAAAAAAAAAAAAACTAAAAATAAAAATAAAAAAATTGGATTGATAAAATAATCGTTGAACGTCAAACGATAAAAATTAATATTTTATATAAAATTGGATTGGCTGTCAATAACATAGTCCATTTGTAAACTTAAAAATTCAAAATTTCTGAGTACGCAATTGATTTTGCGTATGTCAAATGCGTATAGTCAATTATTTTGCGTACCTGGCTCATCGTTACCCGGTTCACTACACCAGAGATATATGCATGAAATAAAGTCGAAGTTTTATAACCTTATTTAATTTGAGTTCATTTTTCATAATGATTCTGGCAACTCTTTTGCTGTTAAAGTTGCTCGATGAGAGGATAATAGAAGTTGATAACATGACCTTCTCCGTCGGTCCATCATCGAATGGAGCAACATTTATTTACTCTACAGAAAAAAATGTTATTATTCCAAAAGAAATAACATATGAAGATAATAGATACACAGTAAATGCAATAAAAATGAACCAAACAACTGAAATAGAGAGCATTTTTATTCATTATCTAATAGATTCCATCAAAAATTTATATTATAACAAAATGCTTAATAATATTACTCTTGAAAATGGAATAAGCAAAATTGGGCAAGGTTGGTTTCAAAATATGGAATCTCCTTTTAACATTTCCATTCCAAATTCTGTGGCATCGATTGAAAATCACGCATTTGCTAATTCCTCCGTTTCATATGTAGATTTTGGCACTGGATTAACTTATATCTATGAATATGCATTCGACTCTTCCAAATTAGTACAAATATTGCCAAGAACAAATTCAAATATCAAATTAATATCAGATTTTGCATTCAATAACTGCATACAGTTGCAAGATATAAAAAGCATACTATCAAACGTTCAAACCATTAATTCTTACGCATTCAATGGCACGATTTTATTAAATCAAAAAATAACATTGCCAGATACATTCCTTAATATAAGTGAAGGTACATTTGCATATTCCGGTATAAATGACATATATCTCGGCGAAAATTTAACATATATTGGTAAATATGCATTTTATTCCTGTAATTCATTGAAAAATACAATAAAATATCCTCAAACATTATCAGAAATTGATGATTATGCGTTCTCCAATACTCCAATATCATCAATAATGCCAAAAACCGAAAATAATATTACAAAATTTGGAATTGGCGTTTTCATGAACTGTTCAATGCTAACTGATGTTTTGGGAATGTTAACAGTAGCTCCAGCAATCACAGACTACATGTTTGCAAACACCAATAACATCGAGCAAAACATTGAGCTACCACCAAGTATTAGGTCTATTGGTCAGCACAGTTTTGAAAATTGTCAAAGCATCAAAACACTCGGTTACACGTCTTATTTGCATCATATTGGTGACTACGCATTTGCTGGTTCATCAATTGAAGAAGTTACAAACATTTACTACAATGATCTCGCAACAATTGGAAAATGCGCATTCATGAATTCTAAGTTGAAAACATTTGGTGAAATTTTGAACAATATGAAAGTAATCAATGAGTTCACTTTTGCAAATTGTTCTTTATTAGCGACATCAATGAATGTTGGTGCAAATACTGTTGAAATACAAGAATCTGCCTTTATGAACTCAGCAATTACATCAGCAAACTGCCGCAATGCTGTGACAAAAATTGGAAAATGTGCTTTTCAGAACTGTTTGAGATTATCGTCGATTTCTGGTAGTGGTTCTATCGTAGAAATCACTGAAGACTGTTGCTTGAATTGCATAAACCTGAAATCATTCGAATTCTCAGACAAAACAAAGAAAATTTTTGATAGAGCATTTAAAAACACATCACTTTCTTCTATTGTTATTCCAAGCCTGGAATATCTCAGCACAAATGCATTCAGAGAAATGAGAGATTGTAAATTAGTGGATATTGGAGTTCCAAGCTATGAGTTCAAATATCTTGGAGATTTTACAAATGTCACGAAACTTGTTTTGAGAGTTGATGATGTAAAATTTTCTCTAAATGCATTTTTAAGGTCTAATATTCAAAGTTTGGAAATTACTGCATCAAATAATGTGGAAATCGGAAACGGCGCTTTTAGAGATTCAAAGCTTGAAACCCTTAAAATTAATTTTGATGCGAAAGTAACAATTGGCCCTTATGCTTTTTCACACTCATTACTCAAAGATGTATCGTGTCAAATTACAAAAGCCGAAGATGGTGCTTTTGGATATACATATTTGAAAACAATTCCATTAATTACAGATGCGATGGGAAAATTTTGTTTCATTAATACAACAATAGAAACAGCAATAATCGAGTGTGAATCTATTGGTGAATGTGCGTTCAAAGGATGCACAAAACTCAAAAATATCAAATTTGGTAAAAAAGTTAAAAGTTTGAGTGAAGATCTATTTATGAATGCGGAAAAGATTGCAAAAGTTGAATTTGAGGAAGGTTGCCAAATAACAGAAATACCAAATTTCATGTTCTATAACTGCACAAAATTAACAGAAATAAGCGATTTACCCGAAAATTTAGAAAATATTGGCATTCGAAGTTTTGCTTATACAAACATTCCTTGTCCTGATTTCTCGAAATTGAAGCGTTTGAAGAAGATTAGTGACTCAGCATTCGACAAAGCTATAAGCAAAGGATCCCTTAAACTTCCATCAAGCTTAGAAAAATTATGTAATGGTGCTTTCTCAGATACAAAAATTAGCGGAGAAATAATTTTCCCTGAATCACTAAAATACATTGGCTCAAATTGCTTCGCTACATGCTATGGAATAACAAAAATCGATTTCTCAAAGTGTAGCAATTTAGAAACTATTGATTCATATGCATTTTTTAAGTGCACTAAAATCGAAAATGAGCTGATTTTGCCTAAGAACATCAAAATGATCGGCGATTTTGCTTTTTACAATTGTCCGAATATGAGTGGAATCCTTTTGCCTGTTTCTTTGACGGAAATTGGAGGAAGTGCCTTTGAATATTGTTTGGAGTTTAGTGGAATATTGACAATACCTGAATCAGTGAAAACTATTGGAAAAAGAGCATTCTATGGAATTGCAAAAATAACGCAAATACACTTCGAGTCAAAAGACGTCAACGTTGGCGATGAAGCATTTGCTGGTATGCATTTCATCTGCATGGCGAACTTGCCTGCCAATTGCTCAAAGTTAGGCTTAAATGAGTCAAGATGTTACGAGAGCGACAACTTCGGAATATGGGGTACAAAACTCTCCGAAAATTGTAACAAACTCCAGGAAGTTAAAAAGATTGTAATAATTTCTGTCCCCGTTGCTGCTTCGCTAATAGTTATTTTGATTATTGTAATTTTGTTGATTTGTTTCTGTAGGAAGCGCAATAAGCAGCAGATAGATATGACAGAAAAATTACTTCAATAAAATTTCAATTCAAATAATTTACATGTCAGAAATATTCTAAAATCTGCCATGTTTTTTTTTACATATCAAAAATAATAATGACTGAAAGTAGCCAGCATGCGAGAATCAGTCAGTACATTAACGACATAATTGCTGCGTGCAGACAAGATCCCGCGAGAATAGAAGTCGCAATTGCAAATTTTAAGTCTTTATTGACAGCAATGAAGTTGTATGATCAAGCACCTCGATATTTTAACGCAATATTTTCAGACAATGAGACAATTCCAGGTCTAACAAACCAGCAGCAGATGCCTCCACAGGCAGATACTGGAAATGATTTGCAAAACCGACCAACAGTTGCAGCTGATTTAGAAAAAATATACGGAAAGAAACTAAAAATCACAGAATTACAGCAGCTTGGAAACATTTTATCTCAAAATCTTAATATTAAACTAGATCGAGATACAAAACGAAGCAAAGTTGCACTATTAAGCTGGTTTGCCAAAAACTGGAATGTGATTTATCCAAAAATATACGAACTTGGCTTGCAAAGGATGATTTTTCGAAAATAATTTATTTTATACAGATTTAGTGCTGAAAGGCTTTTCAGCCTTTATGTATTTGTATATTGCATAATAATTTCAGTAATAATACTTGTTAATATTCCAATAATTAGTTGCGTTTTCATGAAAGAATTTTAATATCAGCTTATTATGGTCATTATAGAATTTTGCATGTTAAAAAACGCTATTAGCCTCAAAAATATTGCTATGATTTTCATTATCTTTGTGATAATAAAAAATTTTATTAAAAATTTTGTTATTGTTGGGAAATAAAGGATAAACTATATAGATGTTTAGAAGCACTTGCGGTGGACGATGGATGGGCCAGCCTCGTCGTATTCCTCCTTTGTGATGACCATCTGTGGGAATG
>MRSU01011641.1:0-16605 GCA_008369845.1 Trichomonas gallinae
GGAAGGAAGTCGTTGCCGTGCCCACTTCTTTCTCGACGTGGTTGTCGAACATGCATCAAGGAATTAAAATTCCGCTCATTGTTGATTAATTTTGACATGTAAAGGAGATAAATTGACGTGTAATGTGAATATATTTTGACAATTTTGTGTAAAATTGAGTATTTTTGACAAGTAAATATTTTGATGGTTTTGATATGTAAAGCGATGAATTCGACGTGTAAAGAATGTAAATTTTGACAATTTTGTGTAAAATGCGGGATTTTTGACAAGTAAATATTTTGACGGTTTTGACACGATTGGTCGAGCCTTTTAGATTTAATGCAAAACGACGCCGGCGAGATCGTTGATATGCTTATCCCAAGAAAGTGCATGGCCACAGACCGCCTTATCCCACCACACGACCACGCATCTGTTCAGTTCCAGATCGCTAAGGTCAACGAAGAGGGCATCCCAACAGGTGAATTCGAGACAATCGTCTTCTCTGGCTACCTCCGCGCTCTCGGCGAAGCTGACTATGCTCTCAACCGCATTGCCACTGAGAAGGGCCTTCTCTCTGGTGTTTACCGCACAGAGCAGCACAAGCAATAAATTATATCTGGTTTATTACTAATATATTTAATACTCTACAAATCCTCTTACGTTATCTTAATCCGGTTCAAGGACAAATATAAAAATTTTAGAAAAGTTCTTTGTCCATTGAATCTAATACGTAAGTCATATACTGGAAGCCATAGCTTTCATTCTATACTCCTTCTGTTATATCCTATCGGTTAAAATATTTTGGAAATATTTTGGGTTCGCTTTAAGCATTTAAGCTTAAAGAAATTTGATATAGTCACTATATACTTCATTTATTAAGAGCGTTTCTTGCTCAAATTATGAAAATGACAGAAAAAATTTTATTTCTCAGTGAAAAAGAAACTTTTGGTAAAATTTTCGTGATAGAGAGAAGCAATACTATATATACGCTCGTATAAAACTTTGAAGAATAAACAAATAACATATAAATTTAAAATCAAAAACAGACATAGATAATATAGGATAAGCAGATGTATACCCATGTAATGTGCCTAAACTTAACAATAATATTGAAGGATAAAAATTTTGATACAAAATTAGTTAATCTTAAACGTAAGGAATATTAATTTGTTTGATTGGGGTGATGTTCCAGCTCTTTTTGGCGATCGGATTTTGAGAAGGAATATAATTTAAGATAACTTGAGTTTCATGAGTTCTTTCATATTGTATTGAAACTAACGGGAAATGGGGTTCAATAAGCACATCTTCTGGTGGCATTCCTGGGCCAATCAAAATAAAGCTAGGATTATGATCGAGACCGAAACACGATTCGTTTGCAATTAATATTTCATTTGTAGATATGAAAGGTCCCAATTCACTATTGGTTGGATATTCGAATGTCGACCAATTTTTAACTTCATTCACACCAACTAAAGCAGCTACCTTTTTGTCATATACACCATTGACATTCTTCCAGCCTTCTTTCGATAGTTTCTGTAAAAGAATTGCCTTGCAGCAAATGATTCGCGATGAGAACAATGAAAAGTTAAAAGATATTGCGTTTTTGAATAAAATGAGTCCAAGTGATTTCAAAACTTGTACTGGTTGCGCTATATTATTATTAACGAAATTGAGCGTGTCTAATATTTCCGCAGTTAAAGTTCGGTCTTTCTTTTTGTCATTTTTCGCATCCTCCCTGATTCTCAGGAAGTACTGGCGAACCATCTTGCCTATTTGCTCCTCATTCTGTATCATTTGGACTAGTTGAGGTGCAGCATCCATAATATGAAGAAAATATTTTTGACAATCTGACAAATTATCTGACGAATGTCAAAAATTTTAAAAAAATTTATTGTTTTCGTATTTTTGGTGATTTTTGATAAGGAAATATATTATTGAGTTATTTCTTTTATTTCGATTTTTTGAAAAATCCAAAAATGACTGATAAAATAGGCAAATTTTCTAAAACAAAATATTTTTTTGAATTTTTGTAAAAAATTTTCATTTTCGAATATGAAGCGAAGAGATGTTTTTCGCGTTTTGCAGATTATTTGTTTAATAGTTGCGACTTTAGGCCTCGTGTTTATGTTTTTGAACTCTCCTAAAGAGGAAGTTGATCCAGCAATTGATCCTTCTAAGTTTATTGTCGAAATGAATATTTCAATTAATAGCAAACAAATGATAGAATTGAATCCAAACGAAACCGCTCTATATCTCAATTACTTCGACACATATCCTTGCCCTTATTATTCAGACAGAGCAGATTTAATTGCTCCAGAAATCAACAGACTTGCACAAATGATGAGATCATATGGTATGAAAGTTATATTCTTTACATCAAAAGAAAAACCGTCTGAAATAAAGTCAGATGTGAAGCTTTTAGAAACAGAAGATTTAGAACTCGAGAAAACTTCGCCAAAATTAGAAGATAAGTGCCTTTACGCAGATTATGATACCAAGCCAGCTGAAAGTGATGGATCAATTCATCACGATATCATGTTTTCTACAACTTCTGATTATTTCGTTTCGAAACATGATGATGGCGTGAAGCTAGCATCTGAGCTTGGTGTAAAATACCTCATAGTTGGAGGTATGAGATGCAATTATTGGCTTTTACCATTTTTCAGAAAATTAGCAAATCTAAATATTCAACCGGTTTATATTTATGATCTCTCTGATGTTGCCTATTACAGAGCAGCACAGAAGAAAGTACTTGATACTCATACAAAAGCTTTAATTCATTTTTGGACTTTAATCGTGAAAGAATTCAAAATGGCAGTGAATCACTTCGCTTTGATAGACAGACTCTACGCAAAAGATCCACCGGTTGTTAAATTCGATGGAAACCTCAAAGCTTATTATTTCACTGAATTCTTCAATTACCGTGAACTGTGATCATCAGCTACCAAAAATTGTTTTACTTATCGCATTTTTGTTTGTTTTAAAGAATATTATTTTTTGAAAAATTATTCGCTTCAAAGTATCATCATTTAACAGCTCATGTCCTCAGTAATTCAACTCTCAAATTTAAATATATAATAACAAATTATATTATAAATATAATATTTTCAGTATTTTGATATATTAAACATCAAATCAAATAAAGATTAAGCTAATTCAGATACATCTGTATATTAGAAACTATTAACACAAAAGAGTAAGTTATGATTATTAGGTGATGTAGAAAATTCCCTTTGTATATAGACATCCGTATTTGTTTAGTTGTAGTGGGCGCCACCAGCCTTGAAGAGGCGAGCGTTGATGTCGTCCATTGTGAGCTCATCGACCGATGAAGCGTCAACAGAGATAGAAACCTGCTGGATGACACGAAGGACATCAGCCTTGTGGACTGTAAGCTTTGTACGGTGGATAAGGCGGACCTTGTCACCACAGTATGTGATGAAAACGAACTTTGAGCGAACAGAGAGGTCATCACCTGTGATGCAGCGAAGGTAGCCGAAGCCACGGAAGCTCTCGTTCAAGTGTTCCTTGAGCTCGTCGAGGCCACCATTGCCCTTGCCAACAAGCTGCCAGACCTTGTCAGATCCTTCAGCGTATGTGATGAGGAACCAGTTTGTCTCGCAGTTATCCTTGCGGACTTCCTCGTAAGCTTCGCGGATGGCTGGGTCAGAGCAGTCAGACATAATGTGAAGTGAAAAATCTTGTGAGGACAGAAACCGCTGGTTAATTCACTTGTCCATTCGAAATTGCTCCTTTCTAGGAATACTATCCCGTGTTTTTTGGGATTTTTTCAATACCCTCAGAAAAAGAGAATTGTCAAAAAAGTTTCTTGTCACTTTTGATAAATCGCCAAACTTCTTAATTCTTTTAATAATACGTATATATAATTTATTTTAATCATTTTATAAACAAATATATAATAATTATACATTAATGAGATTTATTATATATAATAAACATGCCATATTATGATGTTTTATCATGAGATTCGAATATCAATCAGCAGTTTTTGTGCTCAAATTTGAAATTTCAAAACAGTATTAGATTAACCTGTGCATAAACCTATTATTTGCCATCTGTGGGTTCTTAGAGACCTATATTTTTAATGATAAAGTTCTTCGGGCATTGTAGAAGAACCAGGACAATTGAATGAGATTATAACTGTTCCTTGATGATATGATGAGTACTCATGGTAAGTATTAATGCTAGTGAGTTTATGCAACTTTATTTCAATGCATTTGATAAGATTGCCCGAAGATGTCTTTATGTTATTGATGTTCAATGCTCTATGACATAATATAATAGAATATTCATTAAAAATTGTAAAAGAGTCCAAAAAAATTGAAGAATAATTTTGGTTTCTTTATTTTTATGTGCAACAATGGCTTGAAAGAAACCAAATACAGCTACGGGAAAGTTTTGCATTCATGATGCAGTTTATTAACGGTATTATTATTTGGCCTAATGAAACAGTCTATAATAAAGATTATTGGCAAGAAATGTATCATATCTAGGTGTATTGGGGTTATCTTTGAAGTTTCATAGACAATATATTAAAATAACCAAATTTCACAATATTAACATCCTAAAATGTCTTTATAGCAAAACATTATTTAAGCAATAAATAGTTGATGATACATAGTTGATAGCATTTATTTGCGATTCTTATTTCCGTAATATTTTTGATTCAATATAATATCATTCTCATCTGTCTTTACTCAACTAGAATTAATATATATATAGCATCAGTATTATCTATTTTCATTCGCAAAATCGCAAAATCAGAAAATTTAAAAATTGCAGAAAAAAATATGTGTAATTCCCATAATAATGGATTTAATAGCATGTATACGCACAATATAGAAATATTCCAAAGTGTAACTTATGAAGCAAATTAATCTTTAACAAATAATATACAAAAAACACAAAATTATGAGAACGACTTTGCCAAAATATCAGTTCCAGGATCTTTCTTATCCTTCTCAACAAATGGCCACTTAATCTTGCAATCGCTTTCTGAAGGTCGAATTGAAACCGAGAAATTGATATATTCATCTAAAGTCATTGTTTTCGCAAGCACACCATTCTGTAGAATGTTGACTATTCTATCATTGCCGTTTCTTAGCAATTCTATTGAGATAAAATCTCCAAAAGCTGGAAAAGTAACATTGAGTTCAAAAGCCAACTCTAATGCTACCATTGAGAGAGTATGACCGGAAATCAGCGCCATTTTTGATTGTTTGGCACCTGATAAATAATCTCTCATTCCGTAATAAATATCTGAAAGAAGGAGACCGCTGGCATACTTAACCCTTTGAGTGTCATTGATTAGTGAAGTGTAATAATCAATTAAAAGGTTTGTTGCTTCATTTGATAATTTTTCGTCAAAACCAGGCGGTAAGTATGCTTTATGGCAAATATGAGTAGATAACATTTCACCCATTCTTCTCCAGCTTGGTGTGGCCACAATTTTTGCAGCATTTTTGAGATTTTTAATTTTTTCGTTAAATGCTTCAATTCTTTTAGCAATTTCAGTATCATTAGATTGTTCGATGTCCAATATGCTGGAAAGTGCTAGGCACAAGTATGGATTGGGAACAAGTGATTCTAGTTCTTCATTCGAAACGAAAAGTTCAACAGGAGTCAATTCATCGTAAAGGCGGCTAACAATTACTTCCAAGCAGTTCATTGTTCTATCTGTGTATGTAGACCTGAAATTAAAAGCTCTTCTCTTGTACGTTTGGGGTAAAATTGATGCGTAATTCCTTTTCAAGTATTTTGCGAGCGAAACCATTTGATCAACACCTTCATCAAGTAGAGCTCCTGCTTGGCACGTGCCTTTAAGGAAGCTTTGCGATGGAATCGGAACTGCTCTGAAAATATTTACGTTATTTGTTTCTTCGTCGAATGCATCTTTACCTGGATACAGAATTTGTTTCGTTGTACATTCCCAATTTGCATCGTGGCCTGGAATTTTATCAATTGGAGAATGAATTCCATGTTTAAAGAGAATTGTAACATATTCACGTTCATAATTCTCAGGTACATATGATTCTGTGTAACTTGCACTGCAATACTTAGGGAGACTTAATGATTTACTCACTAAAAATGTTAACATTTCGCTCCCCTTTTTTGTCACTTTTAATCAATGATTTTCTGACAATTTGACAATATTTGTCGCATAATTTTTTTTACAAAACAAATTTATTTCTGACAAATTACCAAATTTTGTCAAATAAAATTTTTACAAAACAAATTTATTTTTGACACATAAATTAATATTTTGTGATAATATGACATGTAAAATGATAAAAAAATTATCATTAGATAATGAATTTATTTAGAAAACAAAATAACAACGAATTCGATATTGAAAAAGTTTACCAAATGGATAATTTCGATAGTAGTATATATTCAATGCCAAAAATAGCTCAAAATCACATTTCAGAATTCTTATTATCAACAGAATCGCTTACTCCTTTACATATTGTTGCATATTTCGATCGATTAGAAGAATACATTTATATTGAAAACAATTCTAGTCTTAATTTTGCGTCACAAGATTCCAAAGGATATTCGGTTCTTGCATATGCATGTTTAGGCGGCTCAATCGAGATTGTGACATATATTTTTTCAAAAATTAAAGATGATCCAAAACAAAAAGAAGATTTAGAAAAATTATTTAAAGAAGATTACCAAAAACCTGATCATCAGCTACTCATATTGTGCACGCACTCAAATTGTGTCGAAATCATGAAGCTTCTCGTTGAGAATGGATATGGAATCGTTAATAATTCAAAAGGAATATTATGTCAAATTGCTGGCGTAGCTGTTAGCAAATGCATTATACTCAGTTACACGGAAGGCATCCAATATTTGCTAACTCTTACGAATTCAACCGGACAAAATAAATCTGCTCTCGAAATTGCAGCAACATCATCCAGAAATGAGGCAATTAAGTTCCTCCTTCAGCTACCTTATACAAATAATGATCTTTTATTCACACTTAAAGCTGCTTGCACGATGAATAATGAATATGCAGTTAAAACCATTCTTCCATATATTACCGACATTGATATATCACCATCAATCTGTAAAGACTCAGCAATTCATTGGATCTGCAATTCATGTAATCCGAATATTATTAAAATGATTCTTAGCAAACACCCTGATTTGAATAGACTCGATGAGAACAACAAAACTGGAATATACCATATAAAATCAAAAACAACTCTTACTCAACAAAATTATATTGAAATTTTAGAATTATTAGCAAAAGCAGGTTACAATATGAAATCAAAAACATGTCCAGCTCTAGGAAACTTCCTTGCGATGATTTCAGCGGAAAAGAACATAAAAGTTATCGAATGGTTCTTTGAGCATTATTTAACGAACGCAGACTTAGATGTTCCAATCCCTTCGCTCGCCCAAACAGCTCCATGCACACTCAGACAAAGTCTAATGAGAAGGAAACAAAGTGCCGCATTTCGCAATTTAATTCAGAAATACGGCATCACTGAGACACCTGTGAATAATAATTGATGTTTTATTAAAATAATTTATCAATATTTATGATGATTTTTACACTAAAACACAAGAATTTCTCATGAGATAAAGCTTAATATTTAAATATATTTCGCGTATTATTTTTGAAGAGAATCAATGATCTTTTGCTTAATCTAAATAGAGAATGTAAATAATAATTCGATTAACATTTTGCAATGAATTCTCTATATGCTGCTTAACAATTAGACTCTTTTGTATCATTTCAAAATCAGTTCCTAATAACTCCATAGCTTTTCACATGTTTCTTTTATGCTTTTCAATAAGAAATTTATGATATATAAGTATATTATCTATCTCTAGACATCTCTGCAAATTTGCTTCCTCAGATATAAATGAAAAAAATTGGATTTTCCATGGCAAAATTTTGGAGTCGTCAAAAAAATTTTTATGAAAAACATGTCGCTGTTCATTTCATGCCATCGATTCATTAAGTTAATGTCCTGTACCGAAATGCGGTACGTAAATTGTCAAATCTGACATGTAAACACATCACTTTTCGTTCCGAATTTCGGTACAGAACATACTACACTTTGTAATTATAATCACTTATTGTTTATTCAAAAAAACGCGATTTTAATAAAATATATCACAACTTTTTATTTAATGAGTAAAACGAGCTATTTTGTTGAAATTTATAGTTTATTCATATTTCCCATATCATATCCGAGCCGATCGAAATTAAAAACAAAAAATGAAATTAACCTTATTTATCATTTTTCATGGAAATTCCTAAGATATTCGAGGAAGTCGACAGTTTGTCCATTCCATCCAACGCGCAATTCATCAACGAACACATCGTTCAGGCGACTTTTCAGTCTACTTTCGGCGAATTAGGCCAAGTTGCAACAACATCAGCAATTCTCTGCACTGAGTGCGACAACCAGCCAATTTATCGCCATTTTAACGATACAGAGCTCCTCTCGGGCTACTCACGCGATGGAAAATTGCGTGCAGTCCTCAGGCAGGTTCCTTTCTCTAAAAATATGCCTCCATCAACGACAAAGACTGAAGAAAACGTCGTAATCTTGGAAGTCATGGAAGGACAAAAGGTCATAGCACGCAAGATCCTCCCAGATACACTCGGAAAGGCAACAACTCATCCGAATATCAACAACGGCCTCATTTTCTCGCCAGATAACAGGTACATCGTCTGGACATGCGCAGACCCAGCCAAATTCGAAAGAAAATCGGTTCTAGGATTCACAACAAAGATGTCGAAATATAATGATTACGGTGAAAACTGCAACAACATCCACCACACATCTCTCGCGGTCTTCGACATCACGAACAAAGAGGCTAAATTGTTCGGATCCCCAGAGGGACAAGGAATTTGCAAATCAGCCTTCGCTTCTAATGATGTCTTGGTTGTTCAGGTTATGGACATCAGCTCGCCGGTTATACTTGGCATTAACGCATACACGAACCGCTACTACTCTCTCTACGCTACACGTTTGAATGAAGAACCTTCATTTAAGCTTCTTTTACCACCAAAACGCGTTGAATTCGACGCAATTCAGGTTGATGAGAACACAGCAAAGATTTTCTCACTCAAATTCCCAGAAAAATTCGGTGGCCATCGCGGACCACTCTATCCTGAGGTTTCTACACTCAATCTCACCGATTTAACAATCACTGACACCAAGACATCTAATGAAGAGATCTCACTCGGCACAAATCCACGCCATTTCTTCATTAATCCAACAACAGTCGCTTTTACTGAAGAACGCGCTGGTTTGATGATTCCTATCACAATAGATCTCACAAACTTCGTTCGTACAGAGATTCCTGGCGCTCGCGAAGGAATTCAATCTTCAATTTTGTGCGATGAATTGAATGGCGCCTTCTTGCTTATTAATTCAACACCAACAACACCACAGCGAATCGTTCTTCTTAAAGATGGCCAGCAAAAGCCACTTACTGAAGAATTCACATTCGAAGGATTCAATTCTTCAATAGAAACATGTGGTGACAATGCTTCTGTTGTCATGCTTATCCCAGAGGGATGCAAGAAGTTCGTTGTTTTCCCACACGGAGGCCCTCACGGCATGTCATCAACAGAATACAACCGCCAGGCAATGATTTTCGCCAAGGCTGGCTGGGCCACAGCAAGAGTCAACTATGTAGGCTCGACTGGTTATCCAATCAAGCAGGTCCGCAAGATTTTCGGAAATGCTGGAACAAAAGATCTCCAAGACGTCGTCGACTGCGTCCGCTTGTGCCGCAAGAAGTTCGCCGCTGAGAAGGTCGGCATCTGGGGCTGGTCACACGGCGGATTCTTAAGCGCTCACATGGCTGCGAAGTTCTCAAAGGAAATTAATTTCGCTGTCATTGGCGCGCCAGTCACAAATCTCGTCTCCAGCTACTTCTCCTGCGACATTCCAGACTGGTCTCTCGTAGAAAGCGGCCTTTCTGACGAATGCGATGGTTATATTTCGATGAATCCGAAAGTTATGACGAAACTTTGGGATTGCAGCCCTCTTAAGTACGTAGATGGCGTCACAGTCCCAGTTCTCCTCGGCCACGGCAACTTAGACAGGAGAGTTCCTATTGGACAGTCCATCGAGTTCTATATCGCGTTGAAGAAGGCTGGAAAGAAGGCAACATTCCTCCAATATGATGGAAATGGCCACGCAATGAAGCAGAGAGATGCTTTCGACGATTTCCTCGCTTCTTCAATTATGTTCTTCGAAAACCCAGACACTTTCTCTGAATAAATCCTTTCATCTATATTTTTACAACCAGTTGACTCTTAAGAGCCTTATTTTGTAATGCATCTCTGTATATGAACTAGTAGCAATCATATAACTATTATAAATATGTAGTGTATATACTATAGTATATATGCCATAGTGTTTGATTCTGTGTTGTCTGTTAGTTATCCTAATAAATGTCAAATAGTGTATCCGAGAGCGAAAAATTGAAAAAGCTCTAGATGCGAATACATCTAGATTGCCAATAGTGTAGCGTAGAAATCGGGCTAATATTCTGTCTTTAGTATCAACCTATGGTATAGGTTTGACCTTTAAAATACAAAAGAGGTTTAAATGGATGTTGAATACTAACAAAGCTAGCCTTGCAATCCTTATAACGAATTTTATGAAATATGAGGTTATGAATCAAGAAAAATAACAACAACAAATTAATGATTCAAAAAATAAATTAATCAAAGAGAAAAAAGACGAATACTTTGCAATCCTATAAGAAATCATCAGAGAAAATGTTTTTCAAAATGTTTTAGGTGGATTGTAGTTGAAACTAGAAACATCACTTTTATCATCAACCTTATTAAAATAATATACATGAATTCTCCTTCCTTTTTATACATGAAACATTCCTAAAATTCACTTTTAAAAACATTTGACATACTGATACTTTTTGACACACGACTTTTTTTTCTTTTTGGCTCTTTGACACACGAACAATCAATATGGCAATGGATTCTCTTCAAATAAACAAATTAAAAAAAGGTCATCGCATAAAAAAACGACTACATTTATTCTAAATTTGTTGATGGATTGTTGATGAAATTTTGTCATATCATTAATGAATAAAGATCTTCTTGCGAAGTTTTCCGTCATAAGATATCTGAATATCTTGGAAAAAGACTCAGATGAAGAGGAGTTGACAATTGCTAGGAGCCTTCTTGAACAAGTTTGGGGACTTTCTAAAGTTAGAATCCCAAGCGTGAAAGCATTGAATGAAGTTGTCCAAGATTCAGGATATGAGTGCAATGTATCAACATCATTGCTGCAGGAAGCGAAAGAATTATTAGAAAAGGACCAAATCCAAGAAGCGCTTGAAACAATTTGTATAGCAGCAGAAAAAGATCCACTGAATATAGAATCTTATTTAATGCGCGCAAAGATTTTTATGAAAGTCCAGAAATGGAAACAATCCACATTCGATCTCGAACTTGTGATCAAACTGAATCCTCAACACAGGGAAGCATACTTTCTTCTCAGTAATGCTTATTTCATGTGTAAAGACTTTGAGAGTTTAAGAGTGACTGAAAAGATAGCAAAGGAATATTTTCCAGACATAGTTTTTCGATCAACGCCAGGGAATATGATAGATAATTTCCCTGGTCTCCCAGAGAGACATCGAGCATTTTGCGAATTCCTTTCTCAAGGTGACAATTTCGCCAAGATGAATCAAATTATGAAAAGACTACTAGAAGCCGAAGTACCTCCTGATCAAGTCTTGCAAGATCCTGAAATGCGTGCATTTGTCCAAGAAGCCGATAATTTTTGTGATAATAATTTACAGATATAATCCTTGAGTTTGGGTGAGAGACAACAATGTAAATTTTAATGTCGAATATTCTACAAGAAAATCGAATAAATAAGATTTAGCTTTTCTCATACTATTAGAGTGCATAGTATACTATCATGTTTACCCACTAGGTTAGTTCAGTTCTAATCACCTACGCTGGTAGACGCCGAACATTAACTTGGTGAATTTTTGCCAAATGTCAGATTTTGGGGGTCTGCATGCCATTATACCAATGTTATGTGTATCCAATTATGAGTTAATTTCCAAGTTTTTGGTAGTATTCTGGTTATATATAGAAAATTGAAATTCACAGTTGTATGTTAAAAAAACGATGAGTTAATACTTTTTATGAGAGATGTGCTGATTATATCAAGTACAAGTCCATAACTCAAGGTTTTTGTATATTTCGTCATTATTTTGTCGATTTTTTCTGTATGTGTTGCTTTAATGAACAGAATGCGAAGCGACATATCGAAGGTTTACTCTTTCATTCCTTGTTTACAGCTCAGAAAATATTAAAGTTGATCAAATGGATAATTTTTTTGCCAAAATGATAAAACTGATTTATCAATGAATATGTATCAAATAAAGTTTTCAAAAGTTCGTTACCACTTTTATCATAAAAAATTTAGATTGAGAGAATACGTTTAATTTTCGTTCAAAGTTTCATTACTCACAAAATTTATCATTCATATATGAGATAATATTAAATTTCTAAAATATTTTTGTTTACAAACATGCCTGTAAATTTTTTAATCTATTGATTATTGATGTTTTTTAGTTAATATTTTCATATTTTGATTATTTTTGTGATGATTGAAAAATTGAAAGTGATACAATTCTAAGAGAATAATATATATGATTAATAATAGAATTATGATAATTTTGAAAAAAGGTTATCAAAAGTCTGATTAAACGCAGATAATTTTTATTTGAGAATTTCTTATTAAATATAATTCTCATAGAATAAAAAACAAAAATCGACTTTGATTTTTCTGTGATTTCCTTTTTTCTTGCATATTTTGGATTGTTATATGATATAAAACCATAATAAATTGAATTAAAATTTTAGGATTAAAAAAATTATTTCATGTTAGCGCTCTTTAGTGTATGTCATGCACATAGATGCATGCATGACACTCTGATGAAGAACGTCACCGTTTTCCGAGAGAAATTATACTCAAAAAGAAGTCTTCGCGCTGGAGCAACTTGGAATAATATTCGAATTATGCTGGATTATCGTTATTTAGACGGAACTCGCGATGATCCTAAGATGTGTTCATATGTAGGCCAAGTAATTTACTGGGATAATCAAGGTTATTACTGCACTTCTGGAGATATTCCTACAAAGGAAAAAATACAAGTCATTAAAGAGACAATGAATAACGTTAAAAATTATCTAGAGAGACTGCTTAAAGTAATTCCATTGACCACACGGTTTAATCTGAAAGATTTTAGAGCTGGTATTTCAAGTAGCGCTTATCTTCTTAAACATACAGAATATGATACAATTAGTGGTTATGATCTGTACATTGCTGTTACATTAAGGCCATATGGTGCAGGATCACTAATTCTTGCTTCAGCAGGAAGCAATGCTGAAGAATCCGGCACAGCCAGACCATATTTGGGCGCTGTCTTTTTAAATGGAGCTAATTTACCTAGAACTGGACAAAACGAAAACTCATGGGATAATAACTTTTTCTATACTTGCGTTCACGAGATCTTTCACGCATTAGGCATCAAAGGTGACTCATTCTGGAAGTATCATCCGTATGAATCTAAATTTCAGCACCGTCAATTAACTTGCAGCATATTTAAATACGGCAGACAATTCAAGTTTTTAGTCACTCCATATGCACATAAGTTCGCTAAGAAGCATTTCGGCGTAGACACATTTGTTGGCGATGGCAGTAGCTGCCCTGCAGGAATTGAAATCGAAGATGGGGGCGGATCAGGCACAGCTGGCAGCCACTTCGAAGGCAGGACATACATGTCTGATCTCATGACAGGCATCACTATCCAAACAAACGCCGGACCTTTCAATAGATTGACAGATGCAACTCTTGCCGTTTTACAGGATACAGGCAACTATAAGTGCAACTGGAGCATGGCACAGCCTCTTGTATGGGGTAATCCGGAATCTATCGACGGAAATCCAATCCGTCCAATGTTCGCGCTTGCTGTTCCACAGACGGAATGGCCATCGGGCTACTCAAACAAGAATGGTGTGAATTATGCAGGCTTTGACTTCAAATTCTCAGGATCATCAAATCAAGATACACAGGCTCTTGATTGTTCGAATCGATATGAATACTCTAAACAGGATATCAAGTACTGCAATGCAAAGAAGTTCTATAATCCAAATAATGAAGCTGTGCTCGGTCATGAAGTTTATGATTATATCTATTTCAAGTTCCCTTCTAATGTTTGCCAACAAGGCAAAGCCATTATCCCAACAGACTATCGCCCTCAAGTATGCGGTGAGTATGAATGCAATGGATACGACAACTTCACATACAGAATCTACACAGGCTACGAATATGAGAATATAACATGCACAAAGGAAAATGCTGGAGAGAAGATTTCCAGGCCAGTCAGAGAATACTATCGAACTGTTCAGAGAAACTTCTGGTGCCCAGATCCAGAGCGTTTCTGCAGATCAGTTAAACTCCATGATGCTTATTTCACTCAAGATCCATTTGATCCAAATACACGCGTCTTACCTCCTATTTCTCATCAAGAATCAGTTCAACCGGAAGAAAACACAACAGAGACAACAAACACAACAGAGACAACAAACACAACAGAGACAACAAACACAACAGAGACAACAAACACAACAGAAACACAAGAACCAGGACAGCGAGATGAACCGGAAACTCCAGAAGAACCTGGAACACCTGAACTTCCAGAAGATCCAAAGCTTCCTGTAGACCCAGAAGAACCAAAGCGTGAAGATCCAGAAGAAAAAAATCCAAAGGAAGATGATCCAAAACATGTAGATGAAAAACCAGGTGAAGAAGAAAAAACAAATGAGCCAGAAGTTATTGTTCCCGGACCATCATCAACAGGTAATTCAGGTGGCCAATATGACAGCAAAGCTGGTGAAACAAGTAATAAAGGATTGCCAACGAAGACAATCTATATCATAGCTGGAGCAGTTGCTGGTGCAGTTGTTGTGATTGTTATTGCTAGTGTTGTTACTGCTATTATTTGCAAGCGTAGGGGGCCAAGAGTTAGCCCAGAGAAGAGTACAGACGTTGCTGCTGGAATGCTTAATGTTTAATTTTTAATAATAAATAATTTCATAGATAAAGACATAATACTTAATAATATTGTTTAACCGATGATAGTTGCGAAAATACGAAAAAATAAAAAAACATGATTTAAACATTTTGGCGGTGGTTTGGATCTCCGATATCACCAGCATCCATTGGTGGTGAATCTAGTGGAATTTGAGCCAAATTCAAGTTGCAATCTTCCATATTTTCCATTTCAAGCTGCTCAAGCAAAGCGTCAGCTCCATCCATTAAGCCAAGGTCCTCTTCACCATTTAAGAGGGTCGATGCTGTATGCATCTGTTCTTTTAATTTATCCATTCTAGTTCTTTGTGCAGAAACCTTATCTACATCGATGGCTTTAACGTTCTTTTCGAGTCCAGTTGTAGCCTGGTTCATATTTTTGTACATTTGTGCAGCAACAGCGCCATTGCGAATATCGACAGCATAACCATTTGTTGTGGCGGATGATTGAAGTATATTCTGTGCTTGTTTTTCATATCTAACCGCGTTCATAGCGAAAAGTTTTGCCTGTGATAAATTACCTTTTTTCTGAGCTTGCTTTGCCTTCATTTTCTCCTTAGCAGCCTCTTTTTGGAGCCGTTTGGCTTCGTTTTCAAGCGACTTTCCTTGGAGTTTTAGGCGCATGCTGTTTTTATCCATCATTTTTCAAAAATTATTAAAATTTTTTTTTTACAATAATCGTTTCACCGGATTTTTTTTTTGACAACATTCATTTAATCACCGGCGATTTTTAAGATATAAGACAGGGCCAGCCAATTGATCATTTCATCAAGATCCGTTTTTTCGATAATTTTTGTTTGAAATCTTTTTTTTGAGTCGCATAATTTGATTTGATTATTTTCTTCAATTATAAATATAATTGAAGGCCACAAGTGATTATATGGGGCAAAAACTAAAAAATTTCAAAAATTGGTAGGATTTATTGAATTTTTGACAAGTGTCAGAAATTAATTGTCAGTTTTTTTAAAAGAATCTCCAACATTTTTTTTTTCTTTTAGTTTTGTCAAACACTTATTTCTTACACTTTGATAGTTGCTTTCTTAAGGTATAATGTACAGGAGGCTTTGCACTATGCTATACCGAATTTCTACCTTTTTAATTGAAATGCATTATCTATTTCGATGAAAATAATTAACAGAATTCATTTTTGGACAATTTTGTCACTTTTTATAAGTTGGAAATTTAACTTGCGAATTTACTGCCCCTATACTTACCAATCGGTGACAGGAGCTCTCACATATTTATTTTACAACGACAACCTATCATTTAGTGATGATTATGTAATGAAACACCATCCTTTAACAATTTATCCACAAGCTATTGTTAATCATACACTAGTTAATGGGTATTTACCTTATGTCCAAGGAGATGGTGATAATATAACAATTAATGTTTCTTTTCCAAAAAAATCGATTTTCGTTACAAACTATATTATGCGTTCAAAACCTAATGATTTTAAGAGCGCTTGGTATCCAGTAAGTAATTG
>MRSU01011645.1:0-11570 GCA_008369845.1 Trichomonas gallinae
ATCACTGTGTCTGCTCTCAGTCTCAATCAGTGCAAGAGCATCACTGGCTCATTGCATTAGTTGAGACTGAGAGCTGACCAGAATCGTGTTCTTTAATCTATTAAATTTCGATGCACCACCTGATTAAAATTTTGACGTTTGTAAATTTACAATGTCATTTATACCATGTCACTTTTCAAAAATATCTGACAATTTGACGTTGTAAAACTTCCCTATTTGACAGCTAAAACAAAAATTAATCTATAATAATCAATGATTCTATATTTAAATCAATGAAAATATATGTAATTTTTTATTTTGTTTGTCGTAAATATCCATATACATAGGTTTATATCACTTGAAATCAATTTTTTCCATTCGATAAAATCTGAATTAACTAATTAATATGCAATTATATTATAATACTCATCAAAATTCATAACTTTAAGTCATTAGAATAATAAATATATAGATAATTAGGGAAAAATCAGCTGATTGTTGAGAATTACAAAATCATTGAACTAAAATTTTGTCAATAATATAGTTTACATGTCATGAATTTAGCAATTTGTCAAAATTCTTTTTTACTTGTCATAAAATCTTTGCCATTTACTTGTCATAAATAAAAAATCTTTGTTAAAAATATAGTTTACATGTCATAAATAAAAAATTTTGCCAAAAAATATTGTTTACTAGTCAGAAATAAAAATATTGTAAAGATTTTGTAACTTTCGATAAAAATATGATTTTTGAGTAGAATATCAAATAATATAACTAAATACTTAAACTCAAGAATTTTTAAATTCCATGTAAAAAAAGAAAAAAAAAGACTGAATGAATGAAGTAGAGGTTACTTCTTCGAGCAGTCTTACATTTAAAGACGCTCTTGGAACGCATTCACTACAGAGGATTGCATCCGCCATACTGACATACTCCAAATCGAAAATGGGAATGAATGTACTGATATTTATCAGTGCATTTGTTACTCCACTTCAATTATTAGCCTCGTCTTTTGTTCTCCCGTACTTCTACAAGGAAAGAGAATCAAATCACTCTATCGGTCTTAGAAAATTCTTCTGTTTTTTCGTTAGAATAATCGATTATGAATCAGCAAATGTCGAAGTTTTATTGTGTCAACGAATATTGTTCTTCGTATTGATCATTGTTTTCGTTGGTAACATGTTAATATACTTTTCATTATATTATTTCAAGAAAAGATTATTTGAAATTTCGAATTACGCTTTTATTTTACTTCATATCATATGTAGAGTGTTTGTTCCATGGGTAGCATCATTTCTTGCCATTTCAGTCTACAATTTAGTCAAACACGGTGATTATAATTCATTTATCCTTTCATTTGTTGCGTTTATTATCGATTTTTTGGTAATATGGTACGGAAAACTAGTTCTCAGTTGCGCTCCTGCATTCTATCCATGCATGGGATCAAGATGGGCAGAAAATATTTTTACAGATATTTTATCTTTCGTTATTTTCATATTAATTGAAGTCGCACATGATATACAAAGCAATAAGACTCTTAATATTGTTCTTTCTTCCGTCACTGTGGCCGTTTTCTTACTTTTATTCTCGACTTACTCCAGATCATTAGTTTTCACATATGTACAAGTGAACGCTTATATTTGGGCGATTTCGTTCATAACTCTCGTCGGATATTGCTGGGATATCGTCTATATTTGTGGTGTTGATAATTATTTATCGGCATTCCAAATAACTACAATTATTTTCTATCCTGTATACAAAATTTGCTATGTTATTGCATTACATATGAATAACAAAGTCCTAGTTCAAATTTTAGAAGCTGATGAAGAAGGATTCGCATTTTTAGACATTAACAGTCCAACAAAATGGGTTAATTACTCCTGCTCTGGCTTTGAATTGCTTAATTACAATCTTTCCATGATAAAATTCGGCATGGAAAAATTCCCAGAGAATATTTTAATTGCAACAACATATTTGAAGTTAGCCATGATATTACCAAATCCACAGCCATCTGCTCTTTCATATGGTCTCGGTGAACTAGAGAAAAGAGCAAAAGGAACGTCAACTGATATTATTGTTCTTTCTACATTTAAGATGGAAGTTGCTAAGCACGATGATGGATCCACTGATACAAAGGCCAGATACATTGATATCACAAAATCGTTTGTTTCTTCATTCCTTTCATACACAGTTCAATTTTGGAAGGAAATCAATGCATCAAGATCAAATCGAGCAGCATCATTAGCCATGGAAACGCATGAAAGATACAAATCAGCAATTAATATGATAAAAGAACTTAAAATTTCGGGATCTTATATTCAATTATTGAGAGACAACCTTCCTCTTCCTTTCTTCGGTTCATCCTTCGATGTGGAAGATCCAATCGCAACTGATTCAAGATTAATGTTCCATATTCCAATTCCAGCGAATAAAGCGAATGAAGAAAACGAACTTCAGAAGCAGTCATATTATTTAACTGGTAAAACTATCCATGAAACTTATGCAAAGAAGTTCCTTATCCTTCAGAAACTCTCATTAATTTTGCCCTACATTTTCACAGCGCTAATTATCGTTTGTGCATTTGTCATTGTTCATAATTTCCAGGTTTACCCTCGAGATGTCGTAAGCATGATGTCCCAGTTCACAGACGTTTCAAATAATCTAACTGCAATGCTTTATGCTTCAGCAGCCGGCTGGTACATTGAAAAGGACAATTTATCTAATGAAATGTTCCTCAATACTTACACAGACGATCTCTATCCATCGAAATTATTAAATTGTACAGGCGATATTGAAGATATTACACTCAAAATGGCAGACCAGATCGATTCTTTATATCAGAAGTTTGATTCATTCAAGTACTTCAATCTTTCTGTGTATTTAGAAGGCGATGGTCCAATTTCGTTCAAATTTGCAGACTCTCACATCAGAAAGTTCGGCTTCTTCCCAGCTTTGTTGAACTGCCTCGTATTTTCTTCTTATCTTTACAATATCACAGAAGCCGAATATGCAAATTCATACGAAAACAGTGTAACAGTCATAAACAGGATCATGAAGTTCATCTCGACTTCTTCAGTTCCAATACGCGAGAGTATGAAAGAAACCGTCAACAAGAAAGTTTCGACATTATTAATTGCAGCATATGTTGTAATGGGTGTTCTACTTATAGCCGATATAGGCGTCATTCAGTACCTCAACTCGTGCTATAACAAGTACTTCCACATGCTAATGATGATCCCTAAGAACAGAATTTCTCTGATGATAGAAAAGATCGAGCACATAATGCACAAATCATCGAGAATCTCATCTAAGATTGAGTCCACCAAGGCCTTCTATCTCAAGCAGATGATGTGTCAGACACCCCCAAGACAATTTGCGACGAGCACGGAAAGATCAATTCTCCTCATATTCCACGCGATATTAATTGAAGCAATAACTATCGGTGTCATGCTATTATTCGTCAACAGCATGGAAAACAGACAATCAGGAATTTTCTTGGGCGTCGAAGAATTAACTTTCATGTCGAATATCTCCAGCTTAATCACACTCACTGGATCATTAGTTGCCCTCAAAGTCGGCGGCAATGAAACACAGTTAGATGTCTGCACGTTACTTAATATCACATACATGAACCTAATGTACATGAAATCGCTGATGTTCATGGATAATATTTCGGAGTACTACACATCAGACTACATTTTCGAAGAAACTAAAAACAACTTCCACTCTCTCGCTGGCGCAATAAACGCTCTGTGCATGAACCTCCAGATATTCATGAGCACTGACAGAAACTATACATTCGATGACCCCGTCATCAAAGAAATTTTCATCTCGCTTAACGTCGCTTGGCAAATGATTGTTCCAACGCAATATGACATGATTGTGCAATCTAGCGAAGAAGAATATGCCAAGCAGTGGGTTGATATGAACTCAATGACATTATATGTCGTTTTAGTTCTTTGCTTGATGATTTACTTTTCAGCAGCAATTTTGACGAACAGATTTTTGATTGACGACTTTGTTCAAATCATTTCTTTGACAGCGGCATATCTGCTTGATGGCACAGACACTCCGCTCGACGACTCAAAGAACAGGAAAGCGAAGAAATTCGACTTGATTAGAGAACTAAAGGAAGAGGCATTTTCCGGTGTCATCGATCCAACATTCTTGATCGACTCATCAAACACGATCAGATATGCTTCTCCTTCTGTATACGATACATTCCTGTCAAGGCCAATCAGTGGTGTCACGAAGATCGATGCATTCCTCGCTCAAAATGGCGTCAAGATCGAGTGTCAGCTTCCACCGCAAGCGCAGGAAATATTGAGTGCCCAAAGGAGGACTGCCGATGGATCTGTTTTCCTGTTCAAACTCATATTGAGGCCGATAAGTGATTTAATATTAAATGACGTCAAAATAGATTACGCGCTGATCATTGTTGACAAGACGATTAAGAAAGGCATCGCGAGGAGAATGGTCAGAGAAAACGCAATCCTCGACAGAACCATAGCCAGCTTCGTTCCAACAGGATTCACTCATAAAATTGCTCCTTTCCTCGGCGTCGCGTACATAACTTTCCTCGACGATGCTGTCGACAACCACGCGGTTGAAGTCACCACTAAAGTCATGGAGTTCGCAAACGAGGGCCCAGACCTTCAGCCTATTTTCAGATCTCTGCAGTCATTCAGAGTTGTCAGTGGTGCTCTGACGGATAAAACAGCTACGCAGGCTGTCAATGACTTGATCCAGTTCGCTCTCAAGATTAGAGACTGGGCACTGCCTTTCAACTACAGGTATAAGATAACTATATCAGTCTATGAGAACGCGTTTGTTGAGAGTGACATGACTATTGCTCCACACTTCGATTTCTTGACGCCTAGAATCACCCAGGACTTGGAAGTTGCCATCTATGACCAGCCAATGATTTTGCTGACTCGCCCAGCCTTCGATGCTGTCTACGATCTAGGCTACGAGTTAGTTTTGTCGACAAAGTCTGTCAGATTCGGACAGAGAATCGAAGTTTATTCTATTGTTTAATTTTCATTTTTATATGATATGTAAAATTATGTAATATTACTCAAATTCTTGATTTGAACCAATAAATTTTATTTACAAATTGCATCATGTAATACTCAGATATTAATGCATTGGTGAAAGTGGCTGAATTGATACTATGGACAAAATACTATTTTAGCTGTCAAATATGCTACGTTTTTTGAGAAAACCCCTTGAAAATGACGACTCTATGAATATTGGCAACATTTTTTGGGAAAAATACCTTTCTAAGTAGTTTCATGGAAATCAATGAATATAAACTGAATTTCAAAAGTCGGGAAGTAAATATTTATAGTATTTTGACAAGTAATCATTCGTTATGACAAGTAAATATTTTTGACATGTAAAATAGTCACTTTTCAAAAAAAATCAAAAAGAAACATCAGTTTGCTTTTCAAAATAAAGAAAAAACGCCTTCTGAGGTACTTGTAGATCTTAAGCGAGAATACAGTGAACTCTCAAAGAGTGAGCCCACTTCACCAGAAAATGCTCGAATTGTTAAACCTGCTGAGAATCCAACTTTAAATCTAAGCGTCCCACCATCGAGCATGATTAAACTCAGTTTTGGGCTCGAGAACACATTCAAAACTCTCAATGAATTGGATCGAGAGTTATTAATTTCAACACAAAATTTACGTTTAGCAAAAAAACTCCTCGAAACAAGGAAAAAACATCATATTGAAAATAGTAAGGCGAATTTTCAGAAGATCCAAGATATAACTAATCAAATTAAGGCAGAAAAAAAGGCGTATAAACAAGAAAAGAATGATAAGCTTGAAGAGAAAGAAATAACACTGAAAAATGTTAGAGATGAGCATCATAAACTTGTTGGTTTTATTGAAACACAAATTGAGCGTCAAATTCGATATCGAAAATTTGAATGGTTGCCAGATACAGATGTTTTTAACGACCAGATAGATGCATTACTTGATGTTATTAATTTTTCAAGAGAAAAACTGGAGAAAGACAAAAGTTCTAAAGTCAGAACGCTCGGAAAAGTTTTATCAGCCACTCAGAGAACTGCTGAGGCCCTAAAAGTAGAACTTACGGCAATGGATACAAAATACAGACGAGAAATAAGCGAATTGACAAAACGCGTCGAACAGATTTCGCATGAAAATGAAGAAATCAACGAAAAGAATGCAAATGAAGAAAAAAGAATAAATGAATACCAGGATAGGAGGATCAATGAAGAGAAGGCTTTGTGCGACGAACTGACGAATTTGTATAAGTCATTCGTAAATGCAGAAAACGAAAGACTACAAATTGCGAAGTCAAAATGCGATATAATGAAAAGAATCGCGAAAGATACAGGTGATGAATTAGCATCGCTCAAAGAGCAGCTGGAAGAACTGAGAAGGATAACTGTTCCTCAAAGAATTGAGCGTGATCACGTTGATGAGATTGCGATTAAAGCAAGGATGAGAGTCGGAAAGATTATTCTCAAACACCTCAAAGAAGAGAACCAAAGACTACAGCATGACTATGATTTGTCACAATCAACAATGAGATATGAATAATTCTTGTTATTATCTTAATAAAATTTGTTTTGTGTATCATTAACATGAAGATTGATTTTACATGGCGGATTGTCATATTTATTGGTAATTTGTATGATTTACATGTCAGATTAGTGTATGCCCCTCAACTGCCCCTGTATATAATTCCTATGAGTGCTCTTTTTGCTATAGATCTTATTGCAATACAACTATTTAAAATATACCCTAATCTTCCTTCGCACATGATCACTGCTGTTATTATTATTTGTCCGACAATCGGATATATCGATCAATTTAAAAAATTAATTAATACAAAGAATTCTCGCGTTTTTAATCTTCCATCTGCATTAATTTTGCTCACTGCCAACTTTATTCGCTTCTTGTATTGGATTTATGAGCCATTTATACCATATTTACTTGGTCAATCTGTTGCTGTCTTTTCTATACAACTCGTAATGGGAATTTGGTCTTATAATTACATACAGTTGCCAAAATCGCAGATTCAGACTACTTATAGACACACGTCACCAAAATTCTCAAAAATTATGAATGTTTTTGAAGCATCGACATCTGCAGAGTTTGCATTATCAATGTTTGCATATGCTTCAATCATGTGCATCGCTTACATCATTTTGTGTCTCACTTTATCAATTCAAAGGGCAAATTCAATCATTATTTTACTCTCCACTATAATTGAAACTACTGTGTCATTCCCTCAATTCAAAAAGATTGTTTTCGACAGAGATATCAATGGAATTTCTACTGTTTTGTTAATTCAATATATGGTCGGAGATATGCTTAAAATAGTTATGTTCCTTGCAAGCCATGCACAATGGGCCTTTTTGTTTGGAGCACTCCTCCAAACTTCAATAGATACAACTAATTTTATTGTTTATACTATATTCAGCAAATCCAGCTCACAGAAACAGATCCGAGAAGATGAGCAAAGACTACTCGGCTATTCATCTGCATTGTAATTTATTTTATATTTATTTTTATATTGTGTTATTGAATCCTTTCAACATTGTATTTCAATTTGTATATACTGCATACATTTATTTGTAATCATAAATTGTTTGTTTATTAGTATACCCTCAAATTTTTGTTTTGACAAACATTCTCAATATTAGTCTAAATCAAAACATTGCAACACATTGTGCAAGAATACATATCCTGATAAAAGGCTTCATCTAAAGGGTTTCATGTGCACATTTCCGAGTAGCATTCGAATTGTTTTTTGCGTTGACATCTATTCCAGGAACTGTGAGAAAGAGTTTGACAACTTCATGATGACCTTCTCATGAAGCACAAATCAACACATTATTAATATTAAAATGTGGAAATTTGAAAAAACAATCTGAAACAATAAGAATCTTTGAAGTTGATGGAGTTAATATTATTGTTTCCTCCAAACTCGATGATGAGACGTGCAAGGTTGAAAATACTATAAACTTCTTCGAACTTTCTGTTGGATTTTTGATTTTTTTCAGATCTTCATATTCCACTGAATTCATTGAATAATAAATGCGTTATACCGTGTGTTATTATAAATGAAACATTTATTCAATGAATATTAATTCAATATTGATAAATTTATAATACAATATATCAATATATTTATTAATTTAATGAAATCCAATGATATTGATGAAATTTATTAGTATAACATAATATACAGTAGTTTACAAACAAATATTAAAAAAAAAAATTATGCTGAGATTGCATTTTGTCGATTGATTTCAATCATTTTTGAAATCATTTGCTGGTCACCGAGCTTTCTTGGCATGAATACCTTCAAGCATATGATGACAACAATAAATATAGAACAAAATATTGCAAGTCCAATAAAAGTGTAGCCAGGTGCTAGATTCTTTGTGCCCATGAAGGATTCTCTTTGAAGCACAATATACTTATGGCCGTTGAAGAAAGAAGGCGGATAATTATTTGTTATTGAAATTGTGAAATTCCCCCTTTGTAATGTGCAATCTTTGCAAATAGAATATGTTTTAAGTATTGTTGCTGTAGCTCCAGCCTTCATCCATTCAATGAAGTGCTCATTCGTTTGTCCACCTGGAAATAAGGAATTATTTTCTAGCCATTTGATACCTGTTGTGTATTTGCTATTCAACGGATTGAATGAGTTCTCAACATCATATTTTGACACAATTCCTGTCTCAGAAAAGCCTGGATCTTCAGATTTAATTTTAAAAGTATCATTAAAAACAGAAGCAGCTGACAGGCCACAAGGTAGTATCCAGTTCTCTGGAGATTTTGAGTCATTTACCGAACGCAAAGGTTTGCATTCCAACATTCCGCTAAAATCGACATAATCGCCAGCAAGCTGGTCAGCACTACGAGAGTTTAAGAATTGTTTCTGATTTTGATGGAAATTTGTAAGCTTGTACATGAGTTTTATATCACCTTTGATTTCTTCGTCAATTTGGAAGCTTACCTCGCAAACTGAGCCGAGTTCGCATTCATCATCGTATCTTATTCCGTAATATTGTGAATTTATGTTGACAACTAAAAGAATCGGGCCGATAATAAATGAAATAATTGCAATAATGCCAAGAATGATAATTGTTCTCGCTGGTGTAAGCATTGGGCGATAAGCAAATAGTGTTTGTTGTGCAAACCTAGAGTTTGCTATGTCTAAGTCGACTTTCATCGAAAAATAATAAAATGTAACGTGTTATTATATCGAAAAATTCGGATTACGTAACATTTTGTTGTATATTTCATTTTTTAGTAACCAATTTCCATTAAACCTCAATTGCAACCGCGATCTCAAATATTTCTGATCATTTTCAAACTTTGAAACGAGATATCCAAAATTTATGCCATGATTATGCAATAAAAATGGTTAGAAAATTATTTTCGTTGATGATCGAAAATTTTGTTATGTAAATTAATTTACGTGTCAGAGAAAAGTATTTTTATTATGAAATGGACTTCTTAACGAAGCTTGAGCCTTAATACTTCTGCCATATAATCACTATGTGTATATAAGTATAATTTTTGGTTTACTAAGATTTTTATCTGGTATTTTTTGAGTTATGAGAATCGACATTATTAATATGACATATACAAAATTTATACCATGATTATGCAATAAAAATGGTTAGAAAAATATTTTCGTTGATGATTTAAAATTTTGTTATGTAAATGAAATCTACGTGTCAAATATAAGTGTTGAAAAATATAAAAATATAACACATCCAAGATTTATGCCATGCTTATTCAATAAAATATTTTCTTTGGTGATCAAATTTTTGATAAGTAAATGAATTTTACGTGTCAAATATAAATTTTATTGTTTTATAAGGTTATGATGATTAAGGTTATTAAATAAAGGGTCTGTATTTCATAAAGAGGAGTGAACTTTACATAGTTCGTTATGAGTGACGAAGAAAGATATAACGAAGAAGAGGAAGGAAATAAGGAAGAAGAGGATAAGAAAGAAGAAGAAGATAAGAAAGAGGAAGAAGAAAAGAAAGAAGAAGAAGAACAAATTGAAGGTATCGTTTTAACTCCAGAAATTCTAATACCTAAGCTAAGTATATTAGATACTGCATTTGATATGGAATACTCGTATACAAAACTTCAAATGAACGAAGCTGAAATCAAAGATGCAGCAATTCTCGAAAATTATCCCCATCTCAGATTTATTTCATTAGCAAAGAACTCACTTAGAAAGGTTCCATGGATTGCAAAAATGACATCTGCTGTTTACATTGATCTTCATGGAAATTCGATCAAAGAATTACCAGAATTTACAGAGATTCCAGATTTAATTACATTCAATCTTACATCTAACAGGATCAGAGCGATTCCTATCCTTCCATTCCCATCTCTTGACAAATTAGACTTGTCATCGAACATGATTAGAACTATCACAGATTCTGCTTTCGCACAGATCAAAAATCTCAAAGCACTGATACTCACAGGCAATAAAATCAGAAAACTCACAACAGAAATGTTCCAAGGACTTGGAAATCTCGAAAGATTAATGCTCGATCAAAATGAAATCAAAACCATCGATCCTAACTTATTTGCAACATTTACAAATCTCAAAGTACTCAATCTCAACGAGAACAGAATCGTCAAACTCGTTTCTTTCGATAATCCACCGCCAAATCTTGTTGAATTGCAAATTTCTTCGAATGCTGTCGAAGATATCAAAGAGCTCGAGCACTTCAAGAAGCTAGACAAGCTCGAGACACTAGTCTTCAGCGGAAATGCTGTTCCTGCTGAAGAAGAGTACAGATTAGTTCTCATCGACTCAATGCCATGGCTTAAGAAGATAGATGATGAAGAGGTCACAGAGGAAGACAGAGATTCGTCGAAGGAGTTCATTGAACAGAAGAAAGCTGAAAGAAGGCACCAGGAGGAAGAAGAAGAGGCCGAAAGAAGACACAGAGAAGAAGAGGAGGAAGCAGAGAGGAGACACAGAGAAGAGGAAGAGGAGGCAGAGAGACAAAGACGTCGCGAAGAAGGTGGAGAAGAGGAAGAAGAGAAGGAAGAGGTTGAAGAAGATGCAAAGGATGAAGCCGAGGAAGAGGCAAATGATGCTGAGGAAGAAAACGTCGAAGAGGATGCTTAATTTATTTTTATGAATAAAGTTATTGATATTTGATTTGATATTTAGAAATTATTAATGATAACTCGAGTAACATAATCATATTTATAATATTTAGTTTCAGCATGTTTAGTTTAGTTTGAAACCAATTCATCCTCAAGATATTTTCGAAATTTGAAAATTATCAATAAAAAACTATTATCATCGTAACTATTAAATACTTTGGCTTGAAATAACTTGTTGTAATGAGTATTTTTCTAATAAATCAAATTCGAATTAATTTTTCATGATTAGAAAACATTATATGGCAGATTTCTTAATAAGAACTTAGCATATGTCACGTAAACATTTTAATGAATTGATATTTGTCATATAAATTTATTTTAAAGGTTGTCCGGCAGAAAAATACAACTAAAAATTCTGTAAATTAATAATATAGAATGAGCACATAGTGACCA
>MRSU01011652.1:0-22065 GCA_008369845.1 Trichomonas gallinae
ATGGAAACAAGAATTTTGATTTTTTTTTTTTTTTTTTTTTTTGTGTGTGTGTGTGTGTGGATTATATTGAAAAATGCAAAATTTTTGTTGAATCAAACAATCTCTGATTTGCTATGAGTATAGTTATATCTGTTAAATATGACAATAATATTCCAGGAATTTTCAAAATCTCTTTTTGGAGATATAGCTTTGATTTGTGCTTCAGAAGAAAGTCATCATAAAGTTATGAAATTACCGTAAACTGATTAATTTATGACTTATTAATAACAGCAGCTTATTATAATAAAAAGCAAATTGAATTTGATGATGTCACTTTTTATCGAGTCCAAAAAAATAATCGTCGCGGCGGTTTGGTCTTCCTTTTTGTAATTTCGCTCTAATGGCTGCCCACAAGACCCTTAGAACAAAGCGCATTCTTTGCAAGGCCATGAAGGTCAACCGCCCAATGCCACAATTCATCCGCCAGATGACCGGTGTTCGCCACATCCGCAACCCACTTACTCGCCACTGGCGCAGGAGGAAGATGAACATCTAAACAACCAGTTTAGATGCCGGCTGAAATAAATTCATGTTTATTTTAACAACAATTCTTTTTTCAGACAAAAAATATATATTTGATATCATTTCGAATAAACATGATGTATTAGCGACTAATATGTTTTCCTGATAGTTTTGTTATAGTCATTTATATCGTATTAATAGAAAAACGTATTTGAATATATAAAATTATCGTGAATTTCGTAATAACATAGGATTTTTATTTTGTAAAATCAAAATACATCGGTTGAGCTAAAGGTTTTTTGCGATTGTCGTCAGGGAATAAATTTGATGATACATTTGACGGTTGATCCCAAATAAGTGGGGACTGTTGCGGTGATGGAGAACCCGATTGTGGCTTATCTTTAGAAGATTTATTCTTTGGCTGATATGACCAAAATGGCTTACTATCTTTGTCTTTTGGTGCATGTGATGCTGATGTCGGAAGAGGTTTCTGTTGGACCAGCGGTGCGTTATTAAGAAATAGAGTATCTTTCGATTTCGATGCTAGATTTGGCTTTTGTGGTGGTGAAACAGTAAATAACGGTGCTCTGTTTGTGTTTAATGACTTAGGCTGTGTTGTATGGAAAAGTGATTGAGGTGCTGTGAAGCTTTCTGATTGTTTGCCGAATGGCTTAGCATTGTTGCCCATTGCTGCTGATGTTGTAGCAAATGGTGAACTTCTAACTGGTGCTGGTGCGGCTCCAATTGAAGAAGCCAGTTGAAGAGAACCAGCTTTCTTCATTGGCTGGAAGAAACCGAGCGATTTACTAACTTGCAATCTCTTGGAATCTTCTGGCTCTGGAGGTGGCTTTTCGATAATTTGAGATGGAACTGGCGGAGGAAGAAGTAGAGTAGTCTTATTTTCTTCTGGATAACCTGAGAGTGGAGATCTGAAAGATGTAGATGTATTTTCTTGTTGGTTGATGTAGCTTAAGAGTTTGGCATCGATATTGTCCATAGATCCTTGACGAGTTATCATAGCAATATTTGAACGCCTTGGCGCATATACCGGTGTTGATGGTACGGGAGCTGGGCGTTCAGGCTCTTCGAGAAATGATTCTTTCGAACTGGAAAGTGATGTCATATAACTGGAAGTAAGATTAGAATTATAATCGTCACCAAATCCCTGAGTCAATGGAGAGTCATTCTGGGGTTCTGTGGAGGTTGGATCCAATGGTGAAGAGAAGTCTCTGTTTTCTTTGTTTGAAGATGGCATAAATAAATCTGAGTCGTCGACGCTGTCTATACTCAAACTAACCTTGCTTGGTGTTGGCTCAAGGAAATCATCGTCATCATCTCCAAGCATTTCATCTAAAAGTGATGGCGGCTCTTCGGGCAGATTAAAAGCATCATCCTGGCCTTGGTATGGCTCCAAAGAACTCATTGCAATTGGACTCAAATCTCCCATTCCATTTGGTTCTATGACATAAAGCACTCCAGGGTCTTGATTTTGTTGATATTGAACATTTTCAAAAATATCGTTTGAAAAATCTTGATACTGTAATAATGTTTCGTTTGCTGGCTTGCACAAGACGCCCAAAGGAGCGAGAAATTCTCTCTCAGAGTCTGCACAAGGATGAATGTCAACAAAAACAATTGGCTTATGTTTATGGCCAGGTGAATTCATCATTTCGAAGTGCTCTTGAGTTAGAAGATTTTCCTTAAACCATTTCATTGGAATATTTAATTTTGCGATGATATAATTTTTATTTGTAGCCTTAGTAACTGTTATTGATAGCGTTAAAATGTTTTTATCTGTATAAGCAAAATATAATTCTGGAGCATAAGTCGCTCTGAGATAATGATTACCTGTAAAATTATACGTATCTCCTTCATAATTCGGTGTTAAGTCAATCTTTACGTTAACGTTACCATTGGAATATTCCTCATCCTCCGGCATCGTGATTTGATTGACCCTGATGCAGAGGAGTTTTTCTGACATTATAATAATAGAAAAGGTGACACAAAATAAAATTCTTGGAGTTTATCAATAAAATTTTGTGCAATAATAATACTTTGCAATATTGTTTATATTGGCAACATTAAATAACGAGATCCGTCTAAACAATTGATCGAAGAATGTTTTGACAGGCAACTTTGACTTTAGAACGGTAATGATAATCATTATAACATAATATATATCTATTCTTGGCTATTTGTTTTGACAATATAATTATAAACGAATAAATTCTTCACAGAAAACTTCTAAAATTCCTGTCAGCCGACATTAACAAACACTATCACCACTGTATTAGCCTCCTGTAGCAAAAATTTCGCTGTTGATTAAACATTTGATATGATTCTATTAGCTACAATCCTCCTAGGAAATAAGGTTAATGTTGTAATCAATATCTTTTTGACAACAGTTTAGAAGTCTTTTATCATTAACTAGGATCGTAAATTGTTACAAATTCAATTAAAAATTTGGACTTTCAATGAAAATTTTAATTCCTTAATTTCAAGAAAGCAACCGCAAATCAACAGAAATGGTTTCTTTGAAGACATAAAAGTAGCGAAGATAATAGCGGACATGATTCGCGGTATGGACCGACTGAACAGTCCGATAAGAGATAAATTTTTGACAAGCGTCCTTTAACAAACAATAAGATAATAGAAACTAAAAGTGTGACAATTGGATTCTCGAATACTGCCAGAAAACATGCGTATTAGCAGTGTTTTCAGAAAGTTTCACATTGGAGAATTGAGATCGTCTAACGCATTTATATCTTCATCCTCCGAATATGAAAAATAGAATGCAATTATGGCTAAAGCTCTGATGATTCCATCTGAAATGGAATTTATTCCACAGCCATGAAGTGGTTTAGCGAACACTTCCTTAAATCTACGAGCACATGGAGTGTAGACATTTTGGGGGCAATATATATTTGGAAAATCGTTGAATCTTAAATATCCACAACATGAATAACGTTTTTGTAATGTAACAAATTCATTGCTTGCGTATCCTTCAGCCCACATTTGTGTATTAAGTATGAAAAATCTGTCTAAGTCGTAAATTAAGATGTAGCCAAAATAAATCTCGATGAATATAGTAGGAACTGATATTAATGTTGACACAAATGGAAACAGTCTGTATTTTGTTCTTGAAAAACCCCACATAAATATGAAAAGAATGAAAGATGAAAAAATCGATATCTGCAATATTTTTATTGGTGTATTTGAGATCAAAAGGAGGCCTGAATTATGCATCCACTGGAATGTAGAAAACGCATTCATTAGAGCCGTCATCAAAATGCAACCATTTAAAAATAATGCAAGATAAAATTCTTTTTTCATCAGTAAAAATGATATGAAAAAATTCCGAAATATGATTCTATAGAAATTATTGTTTTATTATTGAACAGTATTTCTTGTAACAATATAAGCAAAGAAATAAAAAATTATTCTTCATCTTCATTGACGAAGAATTGCGGAGGCAAATCAGCTTGTAAGTCACCATCAATGTAGTCTTGATCTCTTAATATCTCGAATGGCCAATGGAAGTAAGCCATTAACATCGAGAAAACATTATATACTGAATGTTGCTCGACGAATTGCAGAGCCGAGTCTTGGAAGTATTTGAAGACTTTGAACAGAACTTCGGATACAGCAAGAAGCGCGAGTGCAGATAGGCCTGAAATAATATAGATAATATACTTGTATCTCTCTGTAATATCGACTTGGCAGCCAGCGAATAATGTTGATGTTGTAGCCCAAACAAGGTAAACGCCAAACAGTGCAATGTTCGCGTATCCGATCAAATCTGACTGTCCTTGTGTTATATTTGGTAAGAACATCGATAATTCGGAGAAAATGGAATAAATAAACATTACAGCGAACATTACTGTAGAAAATAGAATCTTTGGAGCAAAGAAACATTTGTCTGTCTTTCTATTCTTATATCTGAGGGAATCAAATAAAACAAGTATGAAGAAACGGAAATAAGTTGAAAAGATGCATTTGATTAATATTTCGAGGAAAAGGCCTACTTGAGATGGGAAAGCAACACTGAGGTAAACTAACGGGTTATTGTTCAATATCGAGAGGAGTAATAATGGAGCTGTTAATTTTTGTTCGAGATGCCAGTAGGAATGTGATACTGTACGAAGGCTGAAAATAAAGAAGACTAAAAATAGCATTTCTATAGCTGCAAATGTAGTTCTGAAGTAAATTTCGAAATAGGAATGTTGAACCGTGCCGAAATGATGAGATATCTGAGCAGATTTGAAATCCTTAGCTCCAGTAATTTCTATTTCAAGACGAACTAAGTCGTAACGAATTAATTTGTTATCATAGATATTAATTGGAATTGAATTAACCTGGTTAGGATTGAACAGAATCCTTTGATCATTGTATATTTTCTCGAATGAGGAGACAATATCTCTTCCATTTAAGAAAGTAAATTTAATAACAATTTTGGAAATTATTGGATCGAAAGATTCAGTCTTTTTAAGCTTTTCGAATTCGAGGTAGAAAGTCGAATATCTATTAAAAACGCTGATTTGATTGTGTGTTAGGACGAATTCTAATTTTCCATTTTCAATTAAAACATTTTGTGCTTGGAAATCGTATGGTTTTGGACCAACAATACCTGTAATAGTTGTAATAACTAAAATTATGATAAAACCAAGGATGGAAAATAAATCTTCATGAAAGTTAGATGAGTCAATCGTCATCAATGTCTCACGACCTAAAGACTCTTCAATTTGTATATCAATCATATTATCAGATGACGAATCTTTATGTTGCGAAATCATTATAGAAAGTATATAATAAAAAGTGACATGCAATAATCGTCTCAAACAAAATTTTGTCAGTTTTTTAGTATAGATGTTTTGACGTGTAAAATCAAAACTATGTCATTTTTTTCTAACGATTTTTGGCATGTAAATTAGTATTTTTGGCGTGTAAATTATTCGTTTTGACGTGTAAAATCATAAATTGTCGAAAATTTGTCGATTTTTTGGTGATAGACGTTATGTCAAAATTTAGTCAAAAATTTAGATATTCTGGCGTGTAATATAGTCGTTTTGACATGTAAAATTTGTCAAAAGCCATCATATTTGAATGAGGAATTCAAGAACAGCTTCATTCCAAGACACAGACCTTAAAGCTCTCAACGAATGGACTGAAGCTGAGCGTAAATCAGCTTGTCTTACAGTTTGGGTTGATATGTACTTCCTACAAGTCGCCCTTTGCCCACCAAATGCAGCGAAAAAGACAATTTACCTCAATCCAATAAAAGTTAGCAAGGCATCTGATGTTCTCAACAACTTCGAAGACTTACGATGCGCAATCGCAGCACAAAAGACTCAAATTGGATTTGCAACAATGAGCTTTGCAGGACCGATCACGCAGGACCATGTTATCATTACTAACTGGATGTGTGAAGCACGCGAACGTGTTATCCATTTCACATCTCTTCCATTTGATCTGTTCCCACTTGATCGTCGTCTTTTCATGAATGACTTGGAGGCTGCTTCCTATGGTATCATCGCGAGATTCTTGAATGGATCACTACCGAAAATTTTCAAGGAAGTTTGGTTATCAGATCCAAATGCTCCATTTCTCTCCTCTCTTGATGGAAATTCATTGGTTATTTGGATTGGTGGTGGTCTTGGCTGCTCATTTATAAGCCGCCTTGAATCAGCTGACTACAATTGCGTTGTCTCATCAGAAGGAAGCCACCAGCAAGCTAACTGTTTGCCTCCATGGCATCCTGATTTCGAACGTGATCGTGAAATACAGCGCTTTTTCTCCCAGAAGCTTCATGGAGAGTCACATCAAGCAGAATGGGAAGATTTTGGAAGCCTCGGCGGTCTTGAGCTTGCTTATCAATTCTGCTGCAAGAATGCTGGTGTTGAGCTGAGAAACAACCTTAGATACGATGAAATACGCAATTTAGCAATCAAAGGTGACAAAGTCGCCTTTGAAGCCTTCAAGATTCATTATACTTATATCATAAGATGCATACAGTCATTATGCTTAACAATTCGCTGCAAGAGAGTCTTTATTATCAGTGAAGATACAGTCAAGAATTATCCTTTAGTAGATAAACTGAAACAGACACTTTTCCAGGTGTTTACAGACCATCCAAGGGCAGAATGGTTTAAGGGAATTGATGTTTACACTCAAGTCGAAACATCAACTTTTGCTCTTTCAGGCGGTTTGTTCATTTCAAAGATGTTTTCTATGTCCCACCAGAGTCAAAGTCATGTTGATTAAGTTGTGTTTGTTATTTAAACATTGTTTGAGTTGAATATTAATCCTTCTTCTATGAATAGTAAATATTATATGTAATTGTAATGCTTTTGCATCTTTTATAGGTAATTTGATTTTTAAAATATAGTCAATGTATATATTCTTCGATAAATTTCAAGTTAAATATCAAAACTAATTGTAAAATTAGAGTTTAAACCAAAAAATATGAGAGCAAATTGTTCTTCTTCTATAATATAACAATATCTCTTATTTATTTTTGAGTTTTAAAATAATAAAACTCTGGAAAACTCAAAAATCGCCAATAAAATAGGCAATTTTGATTATATATTTATTTTTATGTTAACAAAATATCTTAATTCAAACTCAAAATTATGACCTAGCAATGATATAGTATATTTATGTTCATCTGCTAGATCTATTGTCAAAGTTTGAGGTCATATTATCGATTAATATTTTGAAAAAATAACATGACAGTATCGTTCATGCATTTTCTGCTATAAATTTCATTTTATTTAATGTTGTATTATGAAATAGACTAAACCAAATTTGTTGATTTTGTGTTTTCCAAACCTTTTGATGCAGCCAAGCTCAGAATCTCCATTGTTTTCACGAACACGCACGTAACAATGATTTGAAATCACTGCGCAGTCGATATCATCAAAATATTTTCATTGCAAAAAATTTGATTTTAGTTTTTCCAATTTTTCGCTAAATTTAGAGTATTTATACATATTCAAGTCTATATTCAAAAAATCAAGAAATTTTACAATTTTTTTGCTAAAAAAGTGAGAAAAAAAAAATGGAGGACTTGATTCCAATTATCAACAACCTTCAAGATGTTTTTGCCACTGTTGGTCAGGATGTTATCGACCTGCCTCAGATCTGCGTCGTCGGTATCCAAAGTTCAGGTAAGTCTTCTGTTTTAGAATCAATCGTCGGCAGAGATTTCTTACCACGTGGTTCTGGCATCGTAACTCGTCGTCCATTAATTCTACAGCTCGTACACTTGGACTTTATCCCTCCGCCGGACAGAGCTCAAGAGTGGGGTGAATTTGCTCACAAGCCAGGAGAATACTTCGTCGAGTTTGACAAAATCATGCAGGAAATCATCGATGAAACAAATCGCGTTACAGGTACTGGAAAGAATGTTTCAGCCGAGCCAATTAGACTCAGACTCTGGTCCCATGAATTCCTCAATCTTACACTTGTCGATCTTCCTGGCTTGACTAAGAACGCCGTCGATGGCCAGTCACCAACAATTGTTAAAGAAATCAATGATATGGTTAGAGAATTTGTCGATAAACCAGAAAGTTTGATTCTTGCAGTTTCACCAGCAAATATGGATATTGCCAACTCAGATGCACTTAAGCTTGCACGTGAAGTCGATCCAAAGGGCGATCGTACAATTGGCGTACTCACAAAAATCGATATTATGGACAAAGGTACAGATTGCCGTGATGTCCTTGAGAACCGCGTTTACCCACTCAAGCTCGGATACATCGGCGTCGTCAACAGATCACAGAGAGATATTAATCTTAAAGTCAGTATCGAAAAGGCACGCGCTGCTGAGCGTGAGTTCTTCGAAGGACACCGCGATTACTCCGATCTTGCCGATCACTGCGGTACTAAATACCTTACAACAGTTCTCAACAGATTACTCATGGAACACATCAGAAGCACTATGCCAGCTCTCAGACATAAGGTTCAGACCCTCTTAGAAGAAAAGTCTAAAGAGCTTGAAGGTTACGGTTCAGATCCAACACAAAACGCAGCAACCCTCAACGCATTCGTCTTGGAAGTCATCACGAAATACATTGAGATCTTCAACAACTTCCTTGATGGCAAGAGCGCTGAAGGAGAAGATTCTCAGAATCCAACTGATGCACGCGTCAGCAGAATCACCTCATTATTCCAGGACAGCTACAATGCCAAACTCGATGCCCTTCCAGGTGTCTCAAACATGAAGCCAAAGAAGCTCCACATGATTTTGAAGAATCACTCCGGTTCATCTGTTCCACTCTTCATGTCTGAAAAGGCCTACGATGATCTTGTCTGCATCGCCATCGAGCAGTTCCGCGAGCCATCACTCGAGCTTGTCGATGAAGTTGTTAATGTAATTTTCGACCTCCACAACGAAGTCAAGTTCATGGAGCTCGATAGATTCACAGCCCTCGATGGTGCCATCAGAGCTGTCGTCGATGACTGCATCCGCCAGTGCATCCCAGTCTGCAGGGAGTACGTCAACAGTCTCATCGACGCAGAGCGCTCATATATCAACAACAGGCGCCCAGACTTCAGAGGCCCAGAGAAGTACAACGCTGGCAAGGCCAAGGACTTGAGATCAAGACCAATCCCAGTCAGACCGGCTGTCATCAATCCAGTCGGAATTTCCACACTCTTCGGCTCAATGGGTAACTACACACACAACCAGGATGATGAGCTCATCGAGGTCCAGACAACTGCACAGGAATACTTCTCATTGATCAGGGAGCAGATGAAGGATATCATTCCAAAGGTCGTTATTCACCTCATCGTCCAGAAGTCCACAGAGATGCTCAGACCAAAGATGATCCGCGAAGTCTTCAACTCCAGCACTACACAGGAGTTGATGAGCGAAGACCCATCAATCACAAAGAAGAGAATCGCTTGCAGGCAGATCGTCGACGCACTCAATAGGGCACAGCAGATCTTGCTCGACGTCAGAACAGCCAAGTTCTAAATTTATATTTTATTGTAAAACCAACAAAAACAAACTATTTTCTCTAAACTAAAATTTATAAATCTATTATCCTTTTTTTACGACTTATACCAAAACTTTCAAAAAATATTTCATCAAATTCATTTTTTAATCATTAGGTTTTTTGATTCTCTATACATCATCTATACAGAAAATAATTATTACACCAATCAAAATTCGAATCATTTGAATATTTAAAATAAGATTTTTAAAATTTTGTTAATTCTGCCATAATAAGTTCGATAATCGTCATTTTATTGGATAGTCAGCAATATATAAACTTTTTACAGAAATTTAATAACATTGTTTAAATCATCAAAATAATTTTGTAGAAAAATTGGAATTCAAATGAGTTAATATAACTATATATTTCTGTATGTAGTATACGATGATTACATAAATGAAAATATTAGATATAGAATTCATATAAAAAGATTGCTGAATTAAACTTTACTCGAGGAAATAAGGTTAATCATTTGAGCAAATTTATTTTTATAATAGAAAATGATATTGTATCATGTAGAAAAAATAAATTATGATGATATGAATTTTTTGATGAATGGAGTTTAAAGATGAAGATGATTTTGTTGAAATTCGTCCAGATTACGCAGATAGGATCATATCATCAATAGGAACCGATATTCAACAGCAAATTAGGGAGTTTAGAGAACAAAACTGCGAAATTGAAAACGAAGATCTTGAATATAAAGAAATAACTCTCGATGATATGGTAACTATAATGAAAAACAAGGACACTGTCAATCTAAAGAAAGTATTTAGAGAATTATTAACGCTAATTAAAAATGATATTCCTTACACAGAAGATTTCAAGCTTTCAGGATTCCTATACGAGCTTACATTACTTATAGACTCACCAGATTACAATATTTACTCACCAACACTTCAAATCATATCATCACTTTGCGAAGACGAGAATTTCGCCGAGGATTTTGTGGGAACAGAATGTTTCTGGGAAGTAATCAAAAATAACCTAAAACAATTTGAAACAATCGATAAAAGAAAAATTGAATTAATTTTGATTAATTTAATAGAGATTCTTTACTACTCTGATTTTATCAGGGACTCCTTTGTATCCAATCAGGTTCTTGAATTATTACTCCCGCTCGTTGAAAAAGAGGTATTTAGACAAGATTACGCAGAATTTGTTTGTTTGGCTCTTATTTCTTTATCAGTTGATGATTACTTTGAAGGATATGTTGAGTACGTTTTCACTATATATGCGAAAATATATAATTGCACGTTTAGCATTGAAACAAAAAATTCGTTGAAATTCATGGTAAATATTTCGAAATACGATGATTTCTATAATGTTATGACAGAGCAAGGTCTAGTCAAAGACTTTATTTCACTCATTCCCAAAGCTCCTTATTCGATTCTTAGATATGTATTGTGTATTTGCAGCAAACTCGCAGATTCATGTCCATATCTATTCACTCGTGTGTTTAAAACGCTATTCCTGAAATTTAGGACGTCAGATCAAAAAGAAAACGTTATTTATTTAATCGCGGGAATTTTCATGAAAATTTTGCCCAATTTTATTAGCGTTTATGAAGAGGAAGCAGAGTCAGAACTGGAGCCATACAAAGAGTCCAACTTTGAGTTCATTCCAAACGCATTAGAACCAATTATTGACGAAGATGTTGACAGCGAGGAAGACAAAGAGATGATAGGAATTATTCAGATTTCATATTTGATCAAAATTGCTGTGTTGATCATCAACAACCATGATTATCTCACTGTTTACTCACTGGAGTATCTGTTGATTCCTGTTCTAGAGATCATCAAACTGCAGAATCCGTATATCTGCCAAATACTCGGAAATAATTCAGTGATAACAGCATTAGTTACTGCTCTAGAAGTTGACAATCCTCGCCTTAACTGTTCAACGATTGAGGCACTGATGATGCTTTTCGACCTTGAACTGAATGCAAACGGAACACACGCACTGTTTGACGAATTCACGGAATCAAATGGGGTTGATACAATAGAAGAGAAAGCAAATTCTGAAAACGAGCAACTAAGCAACATTGCAATACAGTTCCTGCAAAAATTAACCCCACCAGAATAACTATATTATGTATAAATATGTGTTTTTATATACAATTAATGAAATGCTTTTTTTTATATAAAGAATTCATGTTTGCAACATCAAAAAAGATGAATCATAAATGTCAAAGAATATAATTATAAATGACAAATATATAGTTAATATTCATGAACTTCATTTGGTGATGTACTATTATTAACAAGCATCAATCAAATATATTGATTAATTTGTATCATTTGTTAAATATATTATTCGATATTCTGCTCATCTCTTCAAAATGTTTCAATAGGCTTAGCGTTGAAAAAAAAAAATTTCAAATCATCTATAACAATTAACCAAGAAAACAATAATCTGATTATAAGAGTTCATTAACGGATTGAATATGATGAATTTTTTTATTACTTCGTTTAAAAAAATGTTGAGAATTAAAAATCAATAAAAACAGTAGTTTTATTTGAGTGCTTTGAGGATGGATGTACATGCATCTTTGAGTGGTGCCACAGAAGCAACAGATGCCTTCTTGAAAGCGGAAACAAGTGTTGTTGATCCTTTTAGCCTCAGCCTCATTGCTTGTGACTTTGAGCAGCTCTGTTCTAAAGCTTGGACAATTTTAGTGAGAACTTCCAAGTGTTCTGGCTTCTTGTATCCATTCGTCAAAACAATGGAGAATGGACCGAAAGCAGAATCAATCAAAATCTCGTTCTGAGGCGGCTGGGGAGTGAAAATGTTGATCATCAGCAAGAAACAATCAGCGGAAATCGGATTTTCTAGAAGTGTTGCTGCACAAACTGGAGCCTTTGCTGCTAAAGCACTGATGCTCTTCATGTGCTTCTTTGCTGTGGCAGCGCTTTTGCTGTCTCCGATCATTTTCTCAGCGACTTCCAGCAAAACTTTGAGGAGTTCGACGGCACCTGTTGTTTTGTCGATCGTTGAAAGGATGCAAGGAATGATTCTTGCGTTCACCAAATTCTCGAGCGATGTATCAGTGTTCTGTACAATCATTGTGGCCAGTGCCAAAGCTGCAGCGTTGTCTGAGCATCTTTGGAAAATGATAGAAAGTGTTGTGACTTTTGTCAGTGAATTTAATATTGCTTTGTTTATCGAAGAAATCTTCGACAAAAGCTTGATGAATAAATCAGAGATGACAGTGACATCTTGAAGGAGAGAAGTAGTCAGTGGCAAAATGGTTGAGTCAATGAACTCAAGAAGCTTCTCAGGGATAACCGCAGTGTTTTCAAATGTGTCAGAAATAATTTTGACACAGTTGAATCTGACAGATTCTTTCGGCGAAATTAATGGACGCTTTAATTCACTTATAATAGAAATCTCGCATGCACCAGTTGTGACGCCTTGGTGGATGATTTGGAGAATGAGTTCGCAGTTTTGTGCAGTGAAATTGTTCTCTTTTACGAGTTTCGCGAGTTTCTTGCAAAATGTTGATGTCCAAATCTTCGGAGCAATTGGCTTGCAAGAGACAGCGTCACAAATGATTTGCAGGCAGTCTAAAGGCTTGCCATTGAATACTTCGTCGATGATTCTTTCGCATTTGTCGGCTGTCCACATTACAACAGTGTCGTAAATTGAAGGCATCTCTGTTTGTAGTTTCTCGATTGTCGTGAAGAACCTAGAAGAGACATCGAGCATCTCTGTTGGATTCTCGTCGCATATAACGCAAATTGCAAGAAGAAGCCTGTCTCTAAGATCGCCAGCACTAGATTTGAATATCTTGTAAATCTCGTTTTTGATCGATAAAAGTGATTTTGTTTCAGCTGCGAGTACTACTGCGAGTAATTGCAATGTTGGCGATGTTCTGACAACCAAATCCCTGCAAACAGAGAATGTAAAATCGCTGCTCGAACGCTTGTATATTGAATAGAAAGCAGTGACAACCGTCGCGTAAGTCTCGAGAAGGTTATTATCGACAGCTTTGAATTCTTGTAGAACAGTTTCAAAACTTTGCGACTCGAAAACTTCGCTGAATCTCGGCGATGCGACAACATTGGCGATTGTTCTCATCGCGTAGTGTTTCTCTATGTCATCGGGGCTGTGCATCGAGTCTATTAAAGCTCTTGTCGTAAACATTGGGAATTTGTATTCGCTTCCTTTATATGCTACAACAGTCACAACTTCGCCTAAAGCTGCGACAGCCTTTCTTTTGACTATATCTGAATTTGTGCTGAAAAACGTCTCTAAAGCTCCCATTTTATCCATAGCTATCATAGATGAAGGAATTTCGCTCGCTGATCTGACTAAAACTGCAAAAAGAAGCAAAAAGTTTGACGATATTTGCGGATGTTTTGTTTGACTTGCGAGCATCAGAATCTGCAGCAAGAAATTGTGTTTGATGAAGTTATTGGCGATAGAAGACTTCTTGCTGTTTTGTATGAGGAAAGTGAGAAGCGGAAGTTTTGATTTAACAGTATCAATGCCTTCGAAAAATTCTTTGATTTTGACACATAAATTCGCGAATTCGTCAGCATCTGATGTGTTCAGTGTCTCCAAATCGATTGGAATCTGTCCAGACTCCTGCTGTGTAAAGTTGATATTCTCAATAGAAGCGTTGAAGATAATCGGTGACGGTTTTAACAGTTCACTTTTGACAAGGACTTCATTTATCCTATCTATACTTGATTTCGGTGATTGCTCGACTTCTATTGATTTCGCCGCCTCTGCGATGTTTTTGAGTGACATGCTGTATCTCACCGATGATGTGACTGAGTCTGACACGTTGATCCTATACATAGAAAGTGATTCAACTGATTTTCTTCGTGATTCGAAAACTCTTTGTTTAGGAAACACTTTGTACGCGATGTGATCGAATGCCTCTTGGTCCAAAATTCCTTTCCAGAATGGATGCTCTGCGACTTCAGGCCATGAAGGTCTTTTATATGGATCTTTTCTTAAAAGTGACAATACGAGGTCGTTGAACTCAGGAGAGCAAATTCTTATAGGTATTGGTTCGAGATTTGTTATCCTTTCGAGTATATCTGTTTGATCACACTTTTCATCATCGAATGGCGTGTTTCCTGTTGCCATTCTATATAATAGACAGCCTAGAGAGTATAAATCAGAGGCAAATGAAGGTATTCCATCATCGCTGAGCAGCTCAGGAGCTAAATAACAGATGGATTCTGGATGAACATGTGAAAAATCGAATCCTTGATCGACTTGACCTGCTCCTGTAAAATCGTTTAATTTGATGATACCATTTTCGTCAATTAAAATGTTCCTTGGATCGAAATCGATGAATAAATAAGAATTTAAATGTAAATAAAGCAAAACGTTCAATAAATCAGCGCCAAATATGCGTATTACGGTTTCTGGTAGATAGACATCACGCTCTAGAAGCTCTAAAAGCGTTCCTCCCGGACAATATTCAAGAACAACAAATAATTTCGAGTCATTTTGGTACCATTTATAAAATTTCGTAATGTTTTCGTGCTGTAGTTGGTATTGTATTTCTAAACCATGTGTTTGCTCTTCAATTCGATTTTTATCGATCGCTTTTGCAGCGACGAAGTCAATTGTGTTCTTCAGTCTTCCTTTGTAGGTCACAGTGGTCTGAAAATTCGCATATTCACGACCAGTTCCTATTTCTTTATACAATTCAACATCACTCATAAAATTTAATAAACGACAAACGACTTCGAGAATAAAACCACAAAACGCACACACTATATTTTATATTTTTTGCTATTTATTTTCTTAAAATCTCTAAAATTGTTTTCAAATTCAATTTACAAATCACATGAAAGAGACTTGTAAAGTTCGTGGTGCCATCTCTTTATACAATTACATCAACATTATATGAACTAAATGAAAGAATCTTGACAATTTTATCATGACCATTAATTGGAGCAATAATTAAAGCTGTTTTACTATTTTTTTTTGTATTGACAATAATTCCAGATATTGAATTTTACAATCATGTTTTATTATGTGTTTATTACCTCAAATAGCTTTGTTGACCAAAGGCAATTTCATGAAAACTATTTCTGGAAGCCAAAGTCAAAGCTGTATTGTTGATATTGTCTTTACAGTAAATTCCAATGCAAAATCATATCAAAATCTTGTTTGTCATCTCCTGCTGCTTTTGTGAAGATGCATTTATTTCCATCTTTTTCTGTCACATATTTGCAGCGAAAAATTATCAATGAAATTAACACTCACGACTCATAAATGAAAAATCTATCACTTTCTTATCATAAGGATCGACTCTTGCTAATGTATCTTTAAAAGCATGAGATTTATTTGAAGATAATATTTTTGACAATTGGCAAAATTTTGTCAGTTTTTTTCGATGTGGTGGATTTTGTTGTTAATTGTTTTAATTTATTTAGTTTTATATTTTGTCGTTCGTCCATTGGCGTCAAAGGGACTTGCTCCAAAGATGACGATGAAAACTCCATCAGAAAACCCGAAATTTGATAATTCTTTCAGATTTGGTGCATCAACAGCTGCATGGCAGATAGAAAACATCAAAGAAAAGAGCAATTGGTCATTATTTGAGGAAAAAGGCCGCTGCCCGCCTCATGAAAAAGCTTGCGATGGAATAAAAATGTTTGATAGTGATTTAAAGATGATGAAAGATATGGGATTAAAGTTTTACAGATTTAGCATATCTTGGACAGCTATTAATCCAGAAAAAGGAAAATTTGATTTATTTTATTTGGAAAACTACCTAAACATCTGTAAGAAGCTGAAAGAAGCTGGTATAGAGCCTATGCTCACACTGTGCCACTTTGAACATCCAGCATGGGTCGAAAAAGAAGGAGGCGTTTTAGCTCCAGATTTTAAACGCTATCTATGCGAGTTAACTACAAAAGTAGTTGATGCATGCAAAGAGTATTGCACATATTATATTACTATCAATGAACCAGCAGTTTTTGCAAATAATGCATATAAAGACGGAATTTTTCCGCCTGGAGAGAAAAGTTTTGCAAAATTCTTACAAGCATGTGATGTATTCATGGAATGCCATGCTTCAATGTACAAAATCATTCATGAAAAAATTCCAAATGCGATGGTTTCAATAGCAAAGCATATGATTCCGTTTTATCCAATGCACGAGTGGTCAGTGCTCGAGACAGTTCTTGCTGCAGTATTTAACAACTTCAACACTGCAATTCTCGACTCTTTTGACACAGGCGTCATTAAGTATTCATTCCTCGGCTTCACAATTCATTCACATGAAGTTGATGGACTCAAGAATTCCATTGATTTCATAGGCATCAATCACTACTATTGCACATGGATCTCATTCAACCCTTTGGACTGGGGAGGCTCAGTTTTCACTCAGCCGCCAATGTCACAAAATCCGAGAAGGTTTTCTTTGTCAGACTTCGGTTGGAGTCTGGCGCCGGAAAGTCTCTCTGTTTGCGCAAGATGGGTCAGCAAAAGATGGAATGCAAGGAAGTTGCCAATTATTATAACAGAACATGGAATTGCAGATAAAAGCGATAAAAATCGTCAGCGGTTCCTTCCTCAGAGTTTATCTCATCTTCGTGATGCTATCGATGACGGCATCAACGTGATCGGTTATTGCCATTGGAGTCTCCTTGATAACTACGAATGGGCTGAAGGATACAAGATGAGATTTGGTCTCATCGAAGTAGATTTCGAAACACAGGAAAGAAAATTGCGTGATAGTGCAATAATTTACAAGAATGTTATTAGTGAATCAAACAAATAAAAGTTTCTCTTTTATTTTATCAGTTGTATGCAAACAAACCAAAACATTACGAATTAGACAGATTTAAATAACTTGATTATTGTTTGGATCCAATAACATGTTTATTATGAGTTTGAATTCATTAAAGCAAAATTTTTTCAACATTGAAATGCCTAACGTTAAACTCAGCACCATGTTTGATATAACATTCAACATTTTCATTACCATGTTCATTATTTTATAAAAAATTATAATATATCATTCAATGAAATGTCAAGGCCCACATTCAAAGAAATCTAAACTTTGTTTCCTCTTGCTTCAGCTTTAAGTCGTGTAGTAATAACACAGTAACATGAATGAGGAATCATAATATATGTGTTGCAAGATATGGTGTTTTGAGTTTTCTTAAAACCAAAAAATTGGCAGACTTCTTTAATTGTTGCATCAAAAATTGGACACCACAAAACTATATCATATTACATATATATATATATCAGTGGGCCTGGAGGTATATCAACGAGTAAAATAAAAAAGTTTGATTTACAAAATTTTTGCAAATTTTGTGTACGTTTATTTTTCATTTCATGCGAAAAACAAAAAAACAAGCAGGTGAACTAAATCAAGTCCAGGTAATCATTCCGGAAGAGCCAATGCAAGCTCCAATGCCTAATGAAATGATTGCACCATGTCCACATCCAGTAAATTACTCATATTTTTATTCTCCGCCACCAATTCAGCCAGATGAAGTGTTTTATTTCGAAAGACCCAGAAAAGAGTTAGATTTAAAGCTATTTGAGTCGATAGATCCTAGAGATTTTGTTCATGATGGCGATATTCAATCAGTCGAATTTTATCTTAAAAATATTTTAGGTACTAAAGTCACAGGAAGAAATACACAACTAGGATCGCCAGGAATGAGCAATGCTTTTACAATTTTGCAACTTGGCGCACAATATTTATGCAAATTAAGACAGAATAGATTTTTACCTTTCGGAGCTTCGCCAACTGCGAATGGCGATGCATATGTCATGAGTTTAAACGAGCAGCTCATTGCAAATTCAAATGCGCAGATTGAAGAATTAAGCGGAATCATAACTCAACTTGAGTTTCAAGTTTCAAGAATGCAGACAGATGTCAATAGATTAAGACTGAAAAGAAGAAAAATAGAGAATGTTGTTGATAAAGTCGAGAAATACAATCTAAAGAAGAGTATGCAAAAGAAAAAGAAGCATCATAAGAAGAAGCACAACGATAACTTAAGCGAAGGCCAGGTTCCGCCTTCAGAAATACAAAGATATAATAAAATCCAAGTAGAACTAGGAAGATTGATGTAATATATAGTATTTGTATGTTTGGTATAAATGTTTTGTATATGTTTGAAGATGTTTTGACTTATTTTATTTTTTCTATTTTATATTTAGTTCATCTATCGAATGATAATCTAATTTATGATTAATTTCGATGAGTACATTTGAACATTAGTAGAGAAAACTCCGAAATCATCTTTAAAATTAATTTGGTCTTCTAATAATATATAAATCCACTATTCCATGCAAAATTAGACTTATATGGGTGTGTCACGCTCGATTTTTATAGAAGTCAAAGGCAATCATCGCTAAATTGTTTTTCACAAAATTTCACAAACCAATTTTTTTGTGATTTTTGAGGGCTAAAATCTTTAAAAGAGCGAGGTAGATCTAAAAACGAAACAAAAGGAACCGAGAACTCCGATGAAAAAAACGTATTTTTATTGAGAGCCATCAATGATATTTTAATTAAGGCACTTTTGCATTCATTTTTGAGAAAGACAGGGCCAGAATTAGTAAAATAGCAATTTATATTTAATTTCATGAGGCTATATTATTGACGAATAATCAGTGGTCTTTTGTTTTTTACAAAATTTCCAACCGAAAATTTCGCTTTAAAAAAATAAAATGAAAAATGCATTTTTAGAAAGATTATCACATTAATCTTATTAAAAAATTTTTGCAAAATCTTCGTGCTTTTTAATAAATTCACGAAACTTAAATATTTTTATGAACCATTGAAATCATATATTATTATTTAACTTTTAGGCCAAAATAATTATTTTTCAAATTAGTTGTTTTAATTATATTGTGTTTAATATTATATGATATTAAAAATGATAGTAAAGAAAAAACCGAAATCTTTATTGAAAAATCACATTGAATGGAGAAAACAATAATATTTAATATAATAAACAATTAAAAATAGCAAATAAAATTATATGATTTACAAAAATCTTCATAAAAATTTGTTTACCAGACAAACGATTATTTTTCACTCAAATTTCTATCCAATTTAAATCAAAATATATAATACATTAATTAATATTAATTGTTAAAATGTTTTGAAAATTTCGCTTACACGCCCGTAAAATTCTAAAAACGAATAATTTTAGTAATATAAGAATAGATAATAAAACTTATCATCGTCTACAAAAAAATTTTGGGGCCAAATTTTTTTTTAAAAAAATGAAGTTTGGTAAACAATTACGTTTCATTGCAGTTAAGACATGGGACAAACACTATATCCAGTACAAGCAGTTCAAGAAGATGCTTCTCCAGATGGCCGCGGAAGTCAATGAAGCCCGTGAAAACGGAAAATCAGAAGATGAAATTTTGCAGATGAAGAAAGAGCACTGCGTTACATTTAAAGAGGCTCTTACACAGAACGTCAACGAGTCCATCCAGTTTTACTGCGACTATGTGACTCAAACATCTGAAAAAGTCGAAGCCATCTCACAAAACGTTTATGCTGAGTTGGAGAAGCAAACACCACAGGAGGAGGACACAGCTATCCAAATCCACAAGAAAATTTTCATTACAACGCTAAACTTGTACGAAATTCGTACATTTCTTGAAGTAAACCATTCTGCAACTTCTCACATCATCAAGAAGTTCTGCAAGAAGCTCCAGTATCAAGAGGCGCATCAAGAACTCGACGTTCTCCAGAATGATTGTTTCGAAAATATGCCAACAATTCAGTCTGAGCTCAGCCGTCTCGAAGAACTTTACATTCTTCTCAAGAGAAAGATATATCCAAAGGGTGATGGCCGTCCACGCCAAGAAATTATCCTCGAACTTCACAAATCCGTTAGAAACAACCTCGATTGGAAGCAGGCTACTGTTCTCGGACAGTGGGATGCATATACATTCCGCCAAAACGAGTTCCAGCTTTCTGCAACACCAATTAAAATCATTCCAATCATCATTGCTTTCGTTTGCATGATTCCATTCCTTGTATACAACTTCTTCGGAGAAGGAAAGTTCGAAGCACAGCGTTGCCTTGGCGTTCTCATCTTCTGCGCCATTTTATGGTGCACAACAGCTGTTCCTCTTTGGTTGACTTCTCTTTCTATTCCATTCTTTGGTGTCATCTGTCGCCTCAAGGCTGGCATTGCAACAAGCAAACTTGCCGCTGAAATTCAAAAAGCTACAATGTCATCAACAGTTTACTTAATCATCGGTGGTTTTACCATTGCTGCTGCTTTCCAGGTCACCGAAATGGACAAGCGTATCGCAGCTTTCATCCTTAAGAAGGCAACTGGATCTACCGGATTATATTTATACGCAGTTATCGCTCTCAACACATTCCTCGCCATGTGGATCAACAATGTTGCTTCAACTATGATCGTTTGCACGCTCGTTCTCCAAACATTGAACCAATTACCTGCTGGATCTAACTACGCGAAGCTTCTACTCCTCGGCATCGCTGCTGGTGGCAACTGTGGCGGTCTGATGACTCCACTCGCATCACCACAGAACGCTATTGCCGTTGAATCAGTTAATAACGTTTTACCAGTCGATGCCACAAAGCGTCTGGGCTTCATCGAGTTCATGGTCACTGCAATTCCAACAGGTCTTTGCGCATCCGTCGTTTATTGGTTCATTATCCGCTTCGTCTACAAACCAGATGTTAATGAAGTTCCAAAATTCGTTGCTCCGAAGACAGACTTTGGCTGGCGCCAAATTGTCGTTTCAATTGTCTCCTTGATCACGATTATTATCTGGATTGTCCTCCCATTCGAGGTCCACAAGGTTTTCGGTGATTCCGGAATCATCGGTTTCATTCCGCTCCTCATCTTCTACGGCACAGGCATCCTTCCTCCGTCTCAGATCGCCAAGCTTCCGTGGAACATCTTATTCCTCGTCATGGGCGGTAATGCTCTCGGATACGTTGTCAGAGAGTCCACTTTGCTGACAATTGTTTCAGATCTCCTCGAAAAGCTCTTAGGCAAGACATCTACCTGGGTTACTTTCTTCATCATCTCATTATTCGAGTTATTGATCAATGTCTTCATTTCACACACTGTTTCCGCCACAATTATTCTCCCGATTATCTGCAAGTTTGCGCAGTACAACCCACACCTCATTCTCTACACGCTCGGAGCTGTGGCTGCAACAACCGCATCACAGATTATGCCTGTTTCGTCATTCCCGAACCTCTGCTGCACAAGCTTGCAGGATAAGAACGGAAAGGAGTTCATTGACACGAAGGACATGATGAAGAGTGGAGCAATCGCGACAACAGTCTCGTTCGTATTTTGCATCACAATCCTCTTTGGATTTGGCATGCTTCTCGGTCTCTGAGAGGACCTTAGTATTTTAAAAGTATTTTATATAGTAATTTTTCATTTGATCAGTTACAAATGGGAGTTTGGAAGAATGCATAGCTAAAGTATCAAAATATTTTTTGATCAACATAGAATATATAATATTAGTTAAAGTTTGAGACAATAAAATCGCATTTTATTTAGAAGCACTTGCGGTGGACGATGGATGGGCCAGCCTCGTCGTATTCCTCCTT
>MRSU01011658.1:0-16791 GCA_008369845.1 Trichomonas gallinae
CATAAAAATTATTTTACTTGACATAATTATCATTTTACTTGACATAAAAATTATTTTACTTGACATAATTATCATTTTACATTGACAAATTATTATCATTAAACGATTATTTTATTTGTCAAACGTATAATTTACATGTCAAAATCAATATCCGTTATCAATGGCTAGTGATATCCAGACTACTATTAGAGATCTTCAACAATACGTAAAAGTTAAAAGGAAAAATATGACATACTTTATATACGTTACACAAAATACTAGATCAATTGATATTAAAAGAGCAATGACTCAATTCGTTGATAGAAAAGTTCACGATATGCAGCTCACTATTCCTAGATACGATAATAGAAAGTTCAATGATCCTTTGACATTAGAAATGATGAATTTAGTAAACGGAGAAACTCTAACATTGCAATTGCGTAGAAGTCCTGGTTCTGATCAGTTTGAAGACATTAATGATGTGACTGGAAGCTATAACACAATTACCGGAACTCTTTATAGATAAATTCGCAGCGAAATATTTCTCATTCTTTTCATTGTTAATTAAACTTGAATCATTAACTTCTTTTCCACTAAAATCCTTCAAATACCAACATATTCTAATCTATCATGAAAAATTACAAATTTTAAATTCAAATAATTTTAAAAATCGTTTAAATGATAGTTGCATGATAACAATATAGTTATCTCATGACATATTTTCAATTGCTGATATGGGTGTATCTATTTTCCTTTAATAGTTCAATATTGAATATTTTTCCATTCATAGAAAAGAAAAAGTACTGATGTGGTAATTATAACTTGGCCATAGCAGTGCATAGGTGGATAGAAAATATGCCAATGATGTATAAATTAAATTAGATTTATTAACCTTAAAATTAAACATCATTCGCAAAACTTTGCTATGATTAACATAAAATGTTTTGCACATTAGTATGAAATAGTCTATGCCACATATAGTGTTCCAAATGAATAATACTTGTTTTTTATGATATTTCAAGACTGATAATTCGATTTTATGCATGATCAGTCGGAAACTGAGAATACGCTCATCAACGCTTGTATAAAGATATACCTTGTTGGGTCACATGGTTTTTCTTATGTTAGACACTTTTTGTTTGATTTGGAGAAAACCGACTTGGCAAAACCCTTTGAAAGGACTCGAACTCATCAGAAATCGTCTTAGAATGACCAAATCTTCAATTTTGGTTGTTTGTTGTATAAAAATTTGTTTTTGTCGATTTTACGAAATAATCGTCATTTTTGAAAATTTATGAATTTTCCCCTAGATACGAAACTGTATGAAATGAAGACCCAAGTCGGTTCGGGTCCGCATTCATCGGTCTTCGAGGCACTATGCACGGAAAACGGACAAAACGTGTGTATCAAAAAAATCAATTTAATATCTTTCCCTTTTAACACGCGAAGCTTACAGGCGACTCTTACACAATGGAGTAAGTTTGTTCACCCAAACGTTTTGGAATATTATGGTTCATTCATTGATGGAGAGTTTGTGTGGATCATAGAAGAATACATGGACGCTGGTTCTCTTTACGATATAATTCACAGGTACTATCCCAATGGATGCAAAAATGAAAAATTTATTGCTCCAATAGCGAAAAATATTCTTACGGGACTTAGTTATTATCATTATAACAACAGGTATCACACGAATGTCAAAGTATCAAATATATTACTTAATCACAAAGGTGATTTAAAATTATCAGATTTCAACATATCAGCATCAATTGTTCAAACTGGCAAAATACGATCATCACTCATCTCTATGAACGAAGACATCATCTATTTAGCTCCAGAGATTCTTAACAATTCTACATATTCGGCGAAAAGTGATATTTGGGCATTTGGCTTGATTATGGCATATCTAGCAAATGGACAGCACCCATACGCTAACATGAAAGTCATGGAGGCTGTTGCAAAAATTATTAGTGATGAGCCACCAACAATTGATGATTCATTCTCTCTAGAATTCAGAGACTTCGTAAGATGCTGCTTGACTAAGGAGCCAACAGAAAGATCCAGCGCTGATGAATTATTGCATCATAAATTCCTCGAACATGTAGAGAACTCGCAATTGACATCAGTTTTACACTTTGCTCAACCAATCGATAACCATGATGATCAATCTGAGATTAAGGAGCGCCATGGCAGATTTTTAATCACTCGCAAGCCATCAATGGAGTTTCAGGACTACTTGAATCCTATTGAAGAGCAAATGACTAATGAGATCACTTCTCTTCAAACAGAAATCGAAAGTTTGGAAGGCGAATATAAAGAGCTTTTGAAGCGCTTCGAAGATACATGGCGACAGATACAAACCCTCAAATCACCATAATACTATATATTATATATATTTACTATTGTGTTATGTAAATTTTTTTTATCATCCACGTATTTTACAAATATTCTAACTATTTACCTTCTCAATGAATTCATAATTAATAATATAACATATAAGATTCAATTAAACTAATCAATTTAGCTATAATCTGGAGTTTTCAGCTGAATTAGAATTTTTGACTTTGTAAATTGTCAGATGGCAGAGTCTCAAAATAATAAACTGACAATCAAATCAATTGAAACATTCAAATTGAGTCAGGTGACTCTTTGGTCAATTATTAACTCTAACTTTCCTTTACTCCATTAGTGCTACACTAACAATATATTGTCATATTGCTTGCCCGCAATATTGCTTAATGAATGCAAATTAAATCATTATGATGCACCTTTTCAAGAAAAAGTGACATAAACATCACAATCTTTGATGAATTTGTTGCAAATATAATAGCGAATAAAGTGAATAACTTCAAATATAGATTCACCTCATATTCATGAATGAGTCTTATATATATATATATTATATATACGATTATCTCTGAACAATGAAAGAATGCTATAAAATATAATAAAAAATGATACTTTACATGTCAAATATTAATAATAAAAAGCCGCGAAATTTACAAAATCTTGTCACTTTTTAGAATGCTTCGCTTATTTGGACCCAAAAACGGACTAGTTTCGATTTTGAGCAGATATCTAAATGGCGATGACAATAACCTGAACTATGTACTCGACCAAATAAAGCAATCTTCAACGCCTTTGCTAATTCCTTCTTTTGAATTTCTAGGGCGTTGGATTGTGTCAAACATCAACAACTCTAAGAATTCAGCATCACAACAGATAATTCATGACGCCTTTTTGTTTCTTGGCATCATTTCCAATAGAGTTCCTCCAGTTTTAGTTCATTTCTCGAACCACGACATGAATTGGGCGCAATTCGAGTCTTACAGAGTACTAAATCCTATTTTCAAGCCAATTAAAGACAGAATTAATCAATTGAGGTCTTATGTTCAGCCACGAGATTTTATTTTGCAAACCTTGCCAACAAGGATAGAATTATTCGAAAATACTTTCACATTCGACGGGGACCTTCTTGATTTGGATCCTGCTTATGAAATGGCTTGCATAAAATATATTCGCAGATTAATTCTTAATCACTCGCCAATAAACAGATTCAGGATATTCTCACAACAACGAAATTATCGTGAAATCATAACAAAAGCATTTATAGACGTTTTACAAACATTAAATGATACAAAAAATGCCAAACATGAGGAATTAATCTTTGCATTTTCGTCCATATTCTTATACGTCAACGCATTTGCGACTACAAATGAAATTGATGGCCAAATGTTCGCTAAAGCTTTACAATCGATGCCGTACGTTTCTCCATTTTGCATGTTAGCCATTGTTAATCATATTCCACAGACAATCTACCTATTCAATTTACTTACGCCGACAGAAGTAGTCCATAACCTTGAGCATCTTACAACGTTGAATCCACAGCAGTATAACATGCAAGACTTTTCGATAATAGATCAAGGAAAGACCAGAATAGTCCCATTCATCAAGCAGATACCAACAATTGTTTCAAATTACTTCTTGGCGACGCCAAATTCATCGCAATCTGATGTCGACCAGAAAATGGATGATTCGGACTTCCTTATATTCCTACATACATCAGGCCACCAGATTCCGATAAAGATGAAGCAAACCCTCTGCATAGCTCGCGCGAGAAAAGTTAATGTTTACGTTGTCGCATGTATGGGCTTCCTGCTTCTCCGCTGCATCATCATTTCTATACAGAAGACAATAATAGACTGCGCGCACACGAATATGTTCACTCCAGATTTTTGCACTTTCGTTCAAACTGTTTTTTCGATTCTCGGCCCCGCCTTCGCATCAGGCATCTGCCTGAAGTTCCTTGATCCTAAAGAGAAGGACCAGGAGGTCACAATCCTCATCGCCCGTGCTGTTTACTTCTACGCACTCCACATTGCCATACAATATGAAGTCGCGGACAATTTGAGGTCATTTTTATTCCACGCGCTGACGATTCCTCAGTCCGAGTACACAGCCAGGCTCATCATGGGCAAGCTCCTTCAGTGCGACGGTCCTAAGATGTCGGAGAAAGGCATGGACTTCATTTTGAACTCAGGAGATTTGCTGACAAATCTCGAGTTCATTGATGCCTTGACTTTTTACAGCGACGTCGGCAATTGCGAGGAATTCGAGAAGCTCTCTGAGATGAGAAAGAGATTGATCCAGAACGTGCAGATCATCGATGCACCATCAATAGAATCACCTGTCTTCTGCGTCGAGTTTTTCAAGAGCGACAAAGGATTGAACGAAGACTCCTCTTTCTTCATACAGAGATTACAGTCAATTCAAGCAGCTACAGCTCTCAAAGAGATCAACAGACTGTTCGACGATATTGACCAGTCGAAGATGTACTTCGCTATAAGACTGATAATGATGACGCAGTACTTGAAGACTTATTCCGTCGCCGAATTATTGACGAACAAAATCTCGTCGATGCTGGCAACATTTGCCAAGCCAGCGCAAACGAGTCAGTTCGAAATCAGGCAGTGCGACTATGGATTACTGCTTGCTCAATGCATTCTCGGAAGACTGCTCGTTTTAGGATTCACAGATCTCGCAGAGAAGCTGCTTGAAGACATGCAGCAACCTTTGGCGGAAGACAAACTTGCCCTCCACTGGATTTCACGGTTTTCATCTGCATACAGGGAATACATCAAGCCAGACATTGCAGCAAAGCTTACGAGCGTTCTCCCTTCTTTGCCACTCGCCTCAGATCTACTTGTTTCAGGCGACGACGACCAAAGCATAGATATCATCGTCCAAAGAATCGTCGAGAGAAAAGAGTTATGGCTGCAGAACCCAGAAATAATCAACAGCGAGTATTGGTCGCCTTTCGAGCACGCGATGGCTTTCTCAATCAGCGCGCTTTGCCTTTCTTCTAGATCCTCAAAGAAACTCGCAGAGTTCATCGCAAGGCCGATATTCGAGTCATCACGAGTCACAAGGCAACGCGAAGAAGTTGCTATAACATGCGCGCAACTCGCGGGCAGGATGAACTACGAGACATCATGCGCCTTCTTTGAGTATCTCATGGACCATCTTCCTACAACTCCAGTCATCATTGCTGGCAGGGCTTTCTTGGCGTCAACGAGAATCAACGTGTTTGCTTTCGTCTGCCAGACGTGCAAAGATATGATACGTGGCGATTCCGCGAAACTCGATGCATTCATGAGAATGATCGTTCCTTGCTACGTCAGACTGAAGGGCAACGATGGAATCGCAGCAAGACTGTTGTGCAAGCTTTTAGAGTCTGTTAACGATAGCACACCAAGGGCAATGCAAGAGGCAGTCATAGATGTTGTTTCACTCATAGCCTCGAAACTGAATTTGCAGTCTGCGCGCGCAACATTTGTTTCATCAGCTGTTCATTTCGCTCCGGACTTGAAGGAGTACATCACTTTCGCTTTGACGTCTGATATCGTTCAGACCGGAAAAAGAGATAACAAATAAATCTATATTTTATGTTTTGTATGAAAAATAAAAAATGAATTTATGTCTATTTCAAGAATACTAAATTTGAAAGAACGAAAACAAAAGTTACCAATGAATGAAGATTTATTACTGTAATAAGGTAAATATTAGCTTTGAAAAGTATAATCAATTGTTAATATATTTAATTTGTTATAGTATTGATGAAATTAAGAAATATGCTGAAATTCAGGTATTTGGTGGTTGGAATATTGTTCATTGTCATTATAATTTGATATGATATGTTAAATTTTGTAATTTTATAATAGCAATATATTATTTAGATACAATTTTTGAAATATATTCATGTATTTATGATAAACTTCAAGAATTAAAGCTTGAATCTTTTTATTTTAAAAAACATTTTATTAAAAATCGAGAAAATCATTATAATCTGCGAAGAAATGGTTAATTTCAGATAGAGTGATACATACATCTACATATGTCTGAATAGCTTTTACAAAAATAAAAAATGAATTTCATTTAGTTCAAAACAGAGCTGCATAAAAAGAATATTTATTGATACATGATTAACCTTCAAACACAATTTCATTATCTTTAGCCCACCCTTTGATTTTTCCGGCTTGGCCAGCTGGAGCTTTATCAAGAGCACGCATAATTGCGCATGATGACATCCTTTGGAATGTCTCTCTGTTTAAGTTGCGAATTGTTAAGATTTCTTTCTTCAAAACATCATTAATCAAATCTTCAACAGATTTGCCTGCATTCCAGTACTGGTTGTTGATTATGTTGCCGATTACAGCATTATATAAGTCGAAAGTATCTGCCATGAGCATATCGCAGAAATTCATCATATCTGGATCTGGATTATGCTGACGGAGAACTTCTGACGCGTAAAATAGCTCGTTGTGGAGCACAGCAATCTTAGTCAATGATGGTTGTGATGATAATTCGAAAAATCTTTTCTGACATTCGATGAGGAACTTCCTAACGATAAGATTTCTACCAATTATGCATTCAGGTTCGGCCAAACGCTTTGGGTCAAGTTTCTTTTTGCTCTCATCGCCGTCCTCAGCGTCACCTTCGTTATCGAAGGCTGTGCAGAATGTTTCGAGAGCTGGAGAAAACTCTTCGTTGGGGTTTAGGTCATATGACTTAACGTGATAATTTACAAGACTGAAATACAATTGAAAGAGGTCATAATTGAATTCTTCTGTTAATGCAGTGTATTTTGGCATTAGAGCTGGCTTAGGATTAGGTATTTTCATTAGGCGTGGTATTGGGAATGGCTCCTCATATATCTGCGAATGTTCTTCACTAGTATCTTCGTCTACAACAACAGCCATTGTCACGTTTTTGCACGTTATTTTGAAAATTCGTATTTTTATTTATCATATGATATTGCGTCATATTCGATCTTTTCAATAAGTTCTCAATTTTAATTTTTCAGAAGAAAATCGAAAAATATATTAAACTATGTCAATGTACCTCATATTCCAAAAATTTTCGGTTTTCTATACTTTATAACACTATTTTAACCTTATTCCAACATTTGACAAATTTGTAAACTCTACATAGACCCTGACACCGTAAAACGTAAAGTGTCAAATGTCAAATATTTATAGAGTTTTTGATTCACTAACATTCTTTATGTGTTTCTACATTATTTGAAAGTATAGATTCATCAGCATGTTTTACATGTCGTTTCTATTGTGAATATAAACACTTTCGTATCAAAATACATCTAATTGTGTAATTCACAAACTATTTCCCATGCATGCTGATAAAAATAGACTTCCAAATCATGTGGCGACACATTGCATTCAATAGAAACCTTCAATGTAAATGATTGATTCTCAAGCAAAAACTTTCGATGAGTTATTTTAAAACACAAAACACAGTAACATTTGGTTTTGTCTCTCCCTGTATAATGCCCAAATTCTAGAAAAACTCAATATTTTTAAAATTCTAAGTTGTATCATGTGTCGAATCCCGATAGTTGCATTTCATGTCATGATAATTGTGTTAACATATGATTTTTTTGGGCAAAACAACAACAAAAAGCTTTATTATCAATCAAAATTCTCTTGAGTTTCAACAACATGTGTATTTGCAGAAAGTGAAACTCCTATGAAATCTTGGTATAGAGTACCAAGTTGTGAAGCAATCATTTTGATTGTTCTAATATAATAGATAATATATCAATAATATATTCTTAAAAGTTTTCGCAAATATGCAAAAACTGTTAAAGATAATCAATATATAACAATGCTAATGCGACATGGTGGTGATCCAATAGTTTTCTTATAAATTTGTCCTATTTGTGTCTTATGGAGGACTTTTTGATATATGATTTGAGCTGTCTTCTGGGCATGGATTGAGGTCCAATGGCGAATCAGTCCAGAAGCAAGGCAGTGGCTCTTTGCTCTGAATAGAACTATATGGTTTTAATTCAGTTGAAGATAGGTTTTTCTCTATTGGTTCTGTCCTTTCTGATACAGCAGGCGCTGAAACACTCCTAATAAAGCGATGGAACTGATGCTGTGCAAAGTCAAATTTAGCCATTTGAATATCATTAAGACGTAGCATCTCTTGCCTGCAGGCTTGATTCTTAGCCTGTTCTAACTTCTCCAGTAAAAGCTCAGGCGTTGTATTCTTAAGCCAGCTGATATTGATATCAGATCTTGAGTTCGGAGGAACAGCAAGTATTACATCTAGGTTCTTTATGCCATATGTAGCAAGAGTGAACACATCATTGAGTAATGTTCCTTCATAATAGAAATTAAATTCTTGATTTTTTGGTAAAGCCTTACGGAGAGCGCTTACATGTGCGTTTGTGCTTGCACCTATCTTCAAGACAATGTGGCCGGGGATGTATAAAAGTATCGAGATTCGTGTCCCTTTTTTTGGATCATTCACTATCATGTTTTATGATTTTTCCAAAAGAGGACATTTTCGATTTCATTGTGTTTCCCGGGTATTTGCTTATTTAGCTGTAGTTTTCAACAATTATTTCGAACTTTCAATCATTTTTGGAATTTCACAATTTTGAAATTTTGGGATGATCACGATTTTGTCCTCTAAAAACACCTTATTTTGTCTGTAGATATGGAATTCGCTGTGTCAGAGAATTTTTACTTTTTTGTCAAATAAACAAAATCTTGACGATTATTTTAAATTCAATTTTCAATACAATTTAAAACCAAAATAACCAATATCATATAATATTCATAAATTTATAATAAAATCAATTCTTGTACGCCCGTATGACTTTTTAAATTTCTAAAGGTATATTTAAATAATAGTAAACGGCCTACTCCAATCGGATGGGTGTGAAATTCTCCTTGGAACGGAGTAAACTGGGAACTGAATGGTAAACTGTGGTAATTAGACTGTGATAGCTGTATATTTATTGTTATTTCGCTGTTTTCCATTCACCGTCAGAACGTTTGTTTTAATTTGTCGATAATATTGGATATGGTCATGAATATCATATTGAACTACATGCTCTAAATGCAGTTCTGTGGTTTTCCCATCAAAATGTCTTAATAAAATTTCATTCAGGAAATATTGGATTGAAGTTTGTTTCCATTTTAATCACACATTCTTAAAAACATGTGAATATGGTAAGTATCTGCTCCACTCTTGATAAGACACATTTTAAATACATAATTTTGTTATTTCACTTTTTGAATTACTGTATACGATATTTCATTTATAGGCTACATCTAGTTTTTGAAGATGGAATAATTCATTAAAGAAAAATATCTGAACTCGCATCTGCCTTAGATTTGTCTTTATTGTCAATGGGAATGAAACTGAGGGTGCCGATATGTATTTTGCTCCTCCAGCTTTCTCATTAACTCTTAAGCTAGTGAATAAATATGGAGTAAAAACCATGTGAGAAGTTTTTGTCATAAGAAGTGTTTTTGACAAAAAAAAAAAAGTTGAGGGGCTGATAAATTTCATTAGGGTATATTTAACGTCCAGTACGATGGCTGAAAGTAGTAATAGTCATCTTCTCATGATAAACAAGCAGCTCAGACACACTTTGAACTCAATGAAGGAGTCACTAAAAGTCGTAGAGTCGTCGCAAGCACAGAAAATGGGAAATTCTCGTAGCAACGAAATAAAAAATATCCCGCCAAATTCAAATTTGAATTTTAACTTGGTATTGGAACATGACAAACTCACTGCCGATATATTTGTGAAAGAACAAGAAATCAACGCGTTAAAATCACAATTAATCGCAGCCCAAACATCTCATAAAGAAGCAGAAAACTTATGGAAGCATATAACAGCCGAAAACAATAATCTTAGGAATACAATAAGAAATTTCGAACGTCAATTTAATGATCAGGCTCAAGAAATCGCAGAAATTAAATCTGAAAGAGATAAATTATTAAAATTGCTCAGTAAAATGCTCCTTGTGCATAATAAGTCTACAAATACCATCGATGATGTCCAGAATGAAATAGAAAGTCTAAAACAAAAATTATCAAAATCAAAAAATGCACCATTAATAATTGGGGATGAATTTGATATATCAGATATAAAGATTTCGGTTTCTGATCCAGAATTACAACGAAAATGCAATTTTTACTTAAGCCAAAAGCATTGGAGATCAATTCAACAAATACAACAGATTATTTCCACTTTATCACAATTCGCTGATGAAATTTCTAAAGAGAAAGCTCAGTTACAAACAAATTTTGATGAAATCAATCAAAAATTCAATCAACAAAAAATTGATTTCGAAAAGAATAAGAAAACGCTTGCATTTGTTAAAGAGCAGTGGAGAAAAATACAGTCTGCAGAGGATAATCTCGGAAACAAAGCATATATTCGTTATAATGATATTTATATAAAAACGCTTGGACAAATCATTCCAAAAATTGGTGATTACACTGATGCAAGCATTGAGATGATGTTCCATAGTGAATATGGAGATATTATTGAAGCATTATTAAATTCAAATAATCATCTTCAAAATCAGCTGAGAGCAGCCAACCTAGCATTGGAAGAAAAGGATGAGTTTGAGGCGCTGACGTCTTCTATTGGCGCATCAACACCTCAAGACATTGCTCCTATTATAGAAAAAATGAAAAAAGAGCTTGAAGAATCGAAAAAGCGTGAAGAGTCGTTAAAGAAGGACTGCGAAAATATAGCATCAGCAGGATTCCAAACTAAAATGCAGCTTTCTTCTGTATCAAACTCAATTACGAATGTTCAGGATCAAATAGAAATGATGAGAATAAAAATCATTGATCTTGAGCATCAAATACAGCTTAAAGACAACGAGCTTCAGCTCAAAGACTCAGAGCACATGAACGCGCTGTATCTCCTGAGAAGAGAGCTCGAAACAGAAAAGCAGATCTTATTACAGCAAAAAGAAGAAGAAATCGAAAACTTATCTATAAAAATCGAAAAACTCAACAAAAAACTTGCCGCTGCGGAAGAAGAGTCGTCGCAATACAACCAAAACACTGTGCAGAACTTGAACCAAAAGGTCGAAATTCTCCAGGACAAGATCAAAGAACTAAGCAGTGACTTGATTGACCAGTCTAGAGAATATCGAGAGAGAATTAAAAATAATAAGAGAAAATATAAATCACAGATGTCAGAACTAATCAACACGAACATCCAGCAAAGAGAGGTGTTCGAGGCAGCTATAAAGAAGATGGAGAGGAAGAGCGAACAAGAATCACAGCTCACAGAAAAACTTACTAAAGCTTTGCAGGAATATGATATGAAATATAGAGAACTCATCGCGCAATACCAAGAGTTCCAAAATGAATAAACTTGTATGTAAATATGTTATTAATAATTCTTATTTAATCAATTAATATTTTATTTTTTAAATTATTTGAGTTGAGAATGATAAATAAGATATTTAATGGATATAAGCAGCATTTATTATAATCCAATCTTTATTAACCTCAGAAGTCATTAATTACTTTAATTTATTGTTCAATTATATGAAAATGCTTGTTGCGTGCTTTCATTGACATATATTCGTGATATATGTAATATATACTTTATATAAATGATTGATTTATGTAAATGCATAATATTTTGAATCGTTTATATTGATTTATTAACTTGTGAGTAAATGGTATTGATTTATACAGACTTGTGAATGGTATTAATTAATCAATATCTTTGTATTTCTTGATTTCGGTTTAACAGATATCGAAATCTGATGAAAAACTATGAAAAATCGGAAAAACTCTGAGTAAAATGTATTTAAAATCAATAAAGAATGCATAATAAAAGGCAGATAAACAAAAAATTATTTCTGACATCGTAATGAATTTTTTGCCATGACAAGTTTTTGATGGTTGGGGAATATATTGCTTATTATATCCGAATTTGAAATTTTTAGGCAGAATTACAATTAAAACTTAAGATTTGTTTTATTAAATCTATAGCATTTAGAGATAATATCGATTATATATTCAAAATATAAATGCAAAATTTTATAGATTTCGATTGCGATTTTTTATTTAATTGGAATGAGTCAAACTGAATCATTATATAGGTTCTACATATGCTATCAATGATTAGAAAAGAGATAATTAGCAACAATTTTGGTTCGATATCGTTTTTGTAGACAACAAGAAAACGATTATTTTCCATTCAAAATCCAAATTACATAAAATGAAAATGATCATCAACCATATAAAGCCATTTTAAGCGATTTTAAAGTGTGCAATGACGCCCGTAAATTATCAAAATTTCATAAACAAAATTGACAAAATTAATTGACATTTTCTGCTTAAAATGTAATTAATATGTCAGACATATATATATAATAACTGATAACTATATCAAATTTCTTCATAAATCATGTCACTTTTTAATAAATCAAATCTTATTTTCCATTATGTTATTGAATTAGAAAGATTCTTTTTGTAAAGTTATCAAAAAAATTTTCGCAAAATGTCTGAAGTAGGGAAAACTGTTGCACAGCATGCTAGCAATCTGAAACAGATATTATTTGCCGTCAACAAGTCATTCAGGAATGTCTATGTTCATAAAGTCAAGCTTTCCAACTTGAACAATGAACTTAATGCTTTTTATAAAATTATCCTGCAAGCGAAATTTGCAAATACACAGGCCGATCAAGTCACAGCTGAGCATTTTACAAATCTGTACTATATGATCAGCCAAGTTAAGTCATTATTCGATAGTTTAACTGAAAAAACATTTGTTGCCACAACAACGAATAACAAGCTTGATTATGTCAAAACATTTATATATGAAACAGGCTCAAATATCAATAGTCATGCCATGGAGCTTCATCTGACTCAAACGCCACCGATTTCAATTAATATTCCAAACTACCAAGACGCGGAAATTGAAGATTCCAAAGCACTTATATCCGCGCTTAATAATTTCGCAACAAGCAGCGCTGTACAACAAACTATGGCAAATCTCAAAGTTTTTATTCAGAATTTAGACCAGGCAGATTTTCAATCATCGCGCATCGATCCTAATTCACTCTCTCCTCAGCAACTAGAGGAGGGATTCAAGGAATTTTCGCAATTTTTCTGCAAAGAATCTGATTTCGAACTCTCTAAAAAGATAGGACAGGGTGCATTCTCTACAGTTTACCATGGCTTCCAAAAATCTACAGGCCACCCCGTCGCTATGAAGAAATTAATTTCGTCTCTTTTAACAAGAGATAATTTCGAAGCGTACATTCGCGAGCTTTCAATTCTGACTCACGTGAATCATTTCGCGATTACTCCATTTGTCGGCGTTACGTCTAAAGAACCTTATTACATCATCACGCAATTGATGCGTGGCGACAGCCTATTCTACAGACTTCATACGCAGAGAAATCAACTTTCCCCTACAAAACTCACGATTATCGCTTTAGGTATTGCTTATGGTATGGCATACCTTCATTCAGAGAAAATCATGCACAGAGATCTTAAATCGCTCAATATTCTCCTCGATAACGATGATTATCCGCATATTTGTGATTTCGGATGCGCAAGAATTATTAATAACCGCAAATACTCAATTAAAGTCGGTACCCCGCAATGGATGGCACCAGAAGTCTTTGAAAGAGACAATTACTCACCAAAAGTCGATATTTACAGTTATGGAATTATTCTTTGGGAAATGCTTACGAAAGAAGTCCCTTATTCTAGCCTCAAAGATTACGAAATTTACCCACATGTCATTAATGGAAACCGCCCGACGATTCCATCATCATGTCCGCATGGTCTTGAAACGTTAATCAAATCTTGCTGGGAATCAGATCCTTCTAAGCGTCCATCAGCAGCTCAGATTGTTCAGAAGCTTGAGCGTGGCGAAGCTTTCTTCCAAGACTCAGATATGGATAAAGTTGAAATTTACAAGAGAAACTTCGCAATGTCCGCTGAAACGCAGATCAACAACTTTGATGTCAATAACGTCAATGGCGCTCACCTTTCTGATATCGTTGAGATGATTATTAAAGGAGATCACCAAGCAAAGACAAAGGCTCTCAACTACTTATTGCAGATCTCTCAGAGCATGTCCTGGTTCGAAACTCTCACCAAATTCAAGATTAACACGAAAATAATGGAAATTTTACTTAAGTGCGATGAATCTAAATTTGCAGCTGACGTTATCACTATCATCGATAACTTCTTGGTTGTCCCAGACCTCCGTAATCTTTGCACAGAGAGCAACATTGCTCCTCCATTAGTAGATTATTTCGAAAGATTCGGCAAAGAAACTATGACAAACTTCGTTTCAGCCTTCGAAACCTCATACTTCGCTATGCAGCATAAGCCGCGCCTTTCCAGAGGATTTTGCTCTAAGTTCGGTCAATTCCTTAAAACAACAACCGGCGACTTACAAATCAAAACATTCGAAATTATTTATCAAATCATAACTAAAGGACATCTTGGCAACGACAACGAGGCCTATGCGGCTCTTATCCCTCCATTTATCACAGACTTTCTACCATCTGTTCCATTCAACTGCATCAGGAAGTCGTTGGATATATTGCTGAAAGTTTCTTCACTTCATATTGTTGTTGAAAAGATTTCTCAGCTCGACGGACCTTCAATAATCTTCCCACTCTTCAATTACGAAGAGTACGCCTCAGACGTCATGACAGTCTTGCTCAAGATTGCAAGTGAAAGACAGCCATCGGCTAAATTCGCAACACAAGTCGTTACGCAGTTTGACCATTTAATCGAATTATTCCCGCACGATCAAGCGGTCAGGCCTCTTTTACTTCTGTCGACTGTTGTCCTCCTCCAGGCGACATACAACGCCATCTCGCAAACACCATCAATAGTTAACGCGCTGGCTAACTGCATCACTGCTGGCTTCTCGAAAGTTTCATGCTTGGCATTGAAGCTCGCATTCATCTTTTTGGAAAACGAAACATCCGCGCCATGCATGCTTTTCATCATGACAGACGTTAAGTCGAAGCTCAACACTATTTTCGTGTCAGATGAAGTATCAACATTAGCTGCAAACTGCTTGATTCTACTCATATCCATTGCACCGTCATCATTCATCGGTGACGATGAAGTTTTGAATTACATCCAAGTTGCTCTGACATCTGATAGACCTGATGTCAACATTGTTGCACTGAGAATCATCGGTGTCATATCCCAGAGCCAAGAGGGCAGCGAGTGGATGAAGAAGAACGATATTATTGGAAAGATGGTTGAAATCGCATTGAAGAAGAATAGAGAGATCAGATTTTACGCGATTGCAGCTCTTACTGTTATTTCTAAGGCCATCTCTTATACACCTGAGTTTGAGCCACTCATAGAAATGCTATTCACACTCTCCGCTGATGACATGTCATCTACTACAGTGCCAAGCTTTTTGTACAACATATCGTATGGAAACAGCAAAGGCGCTTTAGCGTGCGCAAGCTACGTTCAGACGATAGTACAAAAGTGCGCAACTGACTCTTTCGCTGCATCTGCTTATCCAGCTATGACAGCCGTTGCATCCATACTTGCTGATCCACCCGCAAAGAAGAAAATGCTATCAAAGGTCGATGTTAAGGAAGTTATTAAGATTGTTGTGCCAATGATAGAGAAAGGATATGGAAAACCTGTTTTCTTGATCATTGCTGAATTATTAGATCAGGAAGGTGTTCCCGAGGCAGCTAAAGAGGCCGGAATATCCGATATTATCGCATCATCAATTAATGTTGTTGAAAAAGATACGAAACTTCACAATGCACTAGTTAAGGTTCAAGAGTCAACAAAAAGTATATAAGAACATATTTTTTTAAACTATTCGGTTTATTTTAATTTTGAATATATTTACATAATAATTCAAAATATACTGAATTAATAAATCGATTTTCTAAACTGGTGTTCTAAACTATATAACATTCAACAATATAAAAGTAATACTGACTGAATTATGAAGATGGAATTCAAAATATGAGATCAAAACATTTTTGAGAGAGTTCATAGTCTAAATGTTGAATATACATATAGTTTAGGTTCTAGATATCTGCTAGTGATCCCATAATATACATGTCAAAAGAACTATTGAGATAAAAAAAAGATAATTATCTGACATGTAAACTCAATAATTGTCAAATGCTTCTATATCAAGCTATAGGTATATACAAGAGATATGCAATATATTGGTATTCATTAGCAATGGTACCTAATTGCATATATCCGGAATATTAAGCTTATATATCTAAAATAATCGTCTTCAAATATGTTGATTATCTGACATGTAAATTCTATTTTGTCAAATATATCTAATTATACCAAGCAATATGTAGGTAATCATTAGCCATGATGCTGTATTGCATATCTGGAATTTTAAGTAGGGATGCAACTTTGGAAGATAATTTGGACTCTGGAAGATCGAAAATTAGTTTCTGGAAGATAGTCTGGAAGATACGGT
>MRSU01011678.1:0-16700 GCA_008369845.1 Trichomonas gallinae
AGTATCCCTATGGTCTGTGGTCCATATATACGAAGAATGGATCCAAAATTCAGATTTTCAAACCTCCGAGGTACCTTTATCTTATATGTCACTTTTGAAACGAATTGAGCAATTGAAGAAAAAATTTAAGATTAAGCCTAAAAATAGTAAATGAAGATGGAATTCGTATAAAATTTCTTTCAAAAATTATGAAGTGTCAGATATTTTACGGTTATTTTTGGTTCAATTTATACAAAATTAATTAAGAATTGAACCAAACAGAGATTAATGAACAAATATGTTGGCAATGATTCCGTTTTGTTACACTAGATGGTTCTTAATAATACATAGAGGTGTACCAATGACGATAGAAATGACGTTAAAATTATAACGGTCCTAGAACTGATGTCTTTTTGGAGCACAGAAATGCTTTAAGGCCGCATTCTTGTGACCAATATATGAATCACTCATGTGTGCATCGACTAGCTATCAGTCTTGGTACACCTCTTAATACATATAATTAATTTATGCCATCTTTTTATTCTTTTGAAAAATATTTTTATAACGTGAAAGGAGATAGACTTTATTTTTCGTATATATACCCATGATATGATTATCAACATATGGTGACGATGGAAGTAAATTTTGGTCATTCGTTTGAATTCTGATTTTGACTTTTGATATATTTTTTTTGTTTCGTTGAGTAGGCGAGTTATATTTCATTAATTTAATTAAAGATTTATATGAAATAAGAACAAAATGGTTGTGAATTCATTTCTAAATTTTTGTGAAGATTTTTTTTATGTAAACCTTTGAAACAAAAATCAGTGTCATCAAAATTTGAATCATTTTCAATTTGTAATTACCGCAATATCATAAATAATATCCAAATTAGCTGCTGTTTTGGATCAAAAGTGACAATTTTCTTAGAAAATTGTCACTTTTTTCTCAAAAATAATTTTAATCATAAATCGATAAATAATATATAATAAATGTATATTTTCCAAAAATTTAAGTTTTATAATAAATTTTAGACAATGACCGATTCGCCAATCTATTGCGGCTGCTTGAAGCGCAAGAGAAATGGCATTGGCATGTGGAGGCATTTCAAGTGTGAGCTCTATCCAGGCAAAATTGTCTTCAAGCATAACTCTACCGGAGATATCAAAGAAATTCTTGAATTAAATAATCAGACAGCGGTAATTAGCTTATGTGATGATTCCCATAAGTTTATTCTGAAAAACAAAGAAGAAACTGTCCAGTTCGCAGCCGATTCTCAGAAATCATTAGAAAACTGGGTTATAGGACTAAAATCAATTACTCTAAGCGATAGAACATACTCAATGAAAGAATTCAGGATAATCAAGAAGGTGGGCTCTGGATATTTCTCTAAAGTCTATCTTGTCGAGCACAGATCAACAAAAAAGAAATATGCCATCAAATCAATCCATAAATCATTTCTCATAAGTGAAAACAAGGTAGAATCGGCCATAGCTGAGAAGGATATCTTGGTTAAGACTCAGCATCCATTCGTTGTCGGAATGAAATTTTCATTCCAAAATGAGAAAAAAATATACTTTGGCTTAGAATATATTCCAGGTGGAGACTTGTTTAAACTCATTGAATCGCCGAAAACTCTTCCAATAGAACATATTCGTTTTTATTTGTGTGAAATAATGCTCGCGCTCAAATATCTCCATTCTATTGGAGTTATTTATAGAGATCTCAAAGGTGAAAACGTTCTTATGGGCAAAGATGGACATATCAAATTATCTGATTTCGGATTATCAAAATTATTGAAGAAAGACAACAATGATGACACAACAAAGACATTCTGTGGAACAACGGAATATTTGGCTCCTGAAATGATAGAATTGAAGAAATATGATTATTCAATTGACTGGTGGGCTTTGGGAATCCTTGCTTACGAACTCACATACAAAGTTACACCATTCTATGATCAGAAAACACGCAAAGTATATGATAAGATTTTGCATTCTGAGCCAAAATTCACACCAAACGCAAACCCAGATTTCGTTGGCTTCGTTAAATCATGCCTCACCAAAAATCCAGCTCAACGCCCAGGTTTCGAGCAACTCAAAAATCATCCATTTTTCAAGGGAGTTAAATGGGATGACTTTCTTGCAAAGAAAGTTACTCCACCAAGGAAGCCAAAGATTGCTAAAATATCTCTGAAAGTTCGTAAGAGAAGACATACCGAATCAGATGCAACTTATATTCCTCATAATCCTGCATTTGATGGCTTCTCCTATACTGGGGAGGCTTAATTTTAGTTTATAGATTTTAATCAAATATATATTTTTTGATTTATGGAATATGATGTTTACTTTCATTATATTTCATTATAATAAGATTAGTATATATGTTCATATGATTTCTTTGTATAATTTAATGAAATATAATTTTTCAAAAGATATTCTTTTGGATAAGGTTTAATAACATAATATCAATCATTATATAAAGAGTACATTTATTATCACACATTGATAACACTTATTATCTATAATTAAACTTAAATCAAAATTAAATTCATGAAATATTCTTGATATATAGATATTTTAAAAGATCTAATGCATATTATTATATATTTCATATGATAACTCAATGATAAACTTGAATTTCAAATACCAAAAAAAATTGACAAAAACTTAACATTGTAAATTTACATGTCAGAATTTTTCATGTTTCTTTTTTACCTACTTATGGGATTAGTAGCGTGTCGAAAATACACGTCAAAAGAAATTGGACTTGTGTTTTTGACAGTATTGGCAGGTGCAGTTCTCGCTATTATCATTTTCTGTGCAATTTATTTCGGATTCAAATTCTTAATTCATCTTTATCGAAAAAGTAGAGAGTCAGCACTACCAGAAGGATTTATTGCAGATGTTGATGAACCTCCACCAGCTTAACTTTAACATTCAATTTATAATCAATTATCTTCTTCAAATTACACTTAAAATGGATAAGGTTTTATCCTTTCCATTCGTTTTTATTTTGTTTGTTATAATTAAATTTACTTTAATATAAAATTTATTTTTGATAAAATATTTATTTCATTTTCCACATTAATATTAAAGATAAATATAAAACATGAAATTGAATAACATACTATTTACATACAAATAAAAATAACAAATAATTAATTTACCGAAATAGAATATAGCGGAATTATATTCTTTGTATCAAGGATAAGGAATGTATCACATCCACCATTGACAAAATTAACACTACTGACTTTCTGTCTCCTGAATTTTGGTTCATCAGATGGTTGAGGTGGAGTTTCAACGAAAATAGCCTTTTCATCATCATAGCATATAACAAGGAATGTTGATATCTGTGGTTTGCATCTAAACTTCCTGAAAGCTACAATAGACTTCGGGAAAAATCCATCGAAAAACAAAGGAGGATCATCACAAGGCACGAAGAACAATCTTAGTCTTTTCGCACGATATTCAGCTTCTATGAATTTCTCTGTTGTTGCCGCTTTGATGACATTTATGCGTGTTATGTTTCTGTTGATAGAAAATTGCGAAAACATCAGCAGCAATCTCGCTTCTTTGCAATTTGGATCAAGAGTGACATGGTACTGAGATTCCAATGGTTGCCTTGCGCATCCTAAAATCTTTCTTTCGCAGACATCAACATCACCAACAACAGCATAAATTGACGGAATAGTATCTGATTTTAACATGAAATCCCTTGCCTCCATTGAAGATTTGTATTCATTTGGTCTTTTAGAGATTTGATGATGATTTTGTTTATGACTTGGTTTAAATTCATTATCATTAGTAATATATTTAATTTCGTGTTTATGATGATGATGTCTTGGGATACTTTCATATGATGATGTTTCGTAAGATATATGTGAATCATTCTTGTGGTGATGACGTGATTTTTGACGTGATGATTTTGCTAGAGCCATTTTCATTAATTCGTTTTGTTCTTCGAGTTTTTCTGCGAGAACGTCTAATTTGTTTTGTTGTCTTCTAAGAATTGATCTTTCTTTCATTCTTTTCATCATTTTGTCGTTGCCACCTAACAGATAGTCAACGATGTGTACAACATCTGTGTAAGAAGGATATTTCTTCTTCTTGCTTTTATGCCTCATCTTTCTTAGTTCATGAACTAAAACTGCATTTTGTTGTGTTAAAGCATCCAATAGTTTTGAGTATGTTTCTGATTTCGATGAATTTCTAGTGGTATTATTTTGTTTAATTATTGAGCTTTCTATTGTTTCCAGTTGTGTTTCAATTTGTTTTTCGCGAATTTCCGTTGATTCTTTTAGCTGTTGCAGTTCTTCTTTAGCATTAATTTTATTCTGAAGTTCATCATTAAATTTCTTATATTGATTTAATTCATTTTCGAGATGCTCATTTTGTATTTTTAATTTCTTGATGAATTCTTCTTTCGTGTTATCATCGATTGCTTCTATTTCTATTGTTGGCGCTGCTTCTTGTTCTGTAAGTTTTGTTTTATTATTATTACTCGAAGTAGATGTTGTTGCTTGTGTTCCAATTGTTGAATATGTTGGAATTGTTAATGCAACACTTTCTTCATCAGCCATATTATCAGCAATTGACTCTTCTGATTCTTCCTCTTCGACTATTTTAATATTATCTTCTTCTATTAATTTTTCTTCAGATTTTTCTTGCTTATCTTCTTCTTCTTCAATATTTTCAGTTCTATTTTCTTCTTCTTCATTTATTATAGATTTTGTTTCTTCTTCTTCAATGAAATTCACTTCTTCTTTAACAGTTTCAACAATTTTTTCTTCATATGAGTTGCTTTGGCTTTGGTGCTCCTCATATGAGTTGCTTTGACTTGCAAGTTCAATTAAGTCGCCTTTTTCTTCGTCTTCTTCGTAGATTTGCGTTGATTCACTTACAACAACATTCGAATTTACTTTAATTCCGTCTAAAATTGTTATGGTGTCGTTGTTGCATAGGATCTGGTTTCTGTAATTATGTCTTCTATGTATTTTCTCTGGATATTGATCATCATATATTTCAATTGATTCATAGACTTGTGTTCCTTTAGAAATATCTTCATTCATGTATAGGTTCTTTGATGCTGGATTCCACCTTGTATCAAGAAGTCTAAGTTTAGTTGCATTTTTCACAAGAATTGCAAAATCTTCGATCTTTGTAATGTAACATCCAGAAATATCAACTACTTCAATATTAGGAAAGATATTTGTAATGAAATTCGCGTCAGTCAAACGTGTATAGTTAAGTTTGATTGATCTTACTGTTGGCATCGGATAAAGTGATGCAAAACCAATTTCATCAATTGGATTAAACGATAAATTAATGTGAACTAATGATTTGCAGCCTTGAAAAGGCATGAAACTCTTGATTAAACATCCTTCTAAATTAATATCTTTGAGATTTGGATGATTTATTGGGTTGAGTATCGTAAGTTCGTTATGAGCTGCAATAAAATGTTTTAACAATGGAAAATTATTGATTCCATCCAGATTTTTTAAATTGCAATCGCTCACATAAAGCTCTTTGAGCGATGGAAACTCATGTCCAAAGTCTAAATTCTCTATAAGATTTTTATGAAGATCTAAAACAACTAGGTTAGCCATAACTTCATTAACATTAATATTTTTAATTTGATTTTTTGAAGCCAAAATGCGTTTCAAATTCTTATTTTTGTCGATTCCTTTCAGTGATGTTACTTGGTTTTTAGAAATATCGAGTAAAACTAAATCTTCAAGCAATTCGATTCCGTTAATATCGGAAAGAAGGTTTCCTGATATATCAAGGAATTTTATAGTAGGAAATGTATCGAAAAATTTACGATCAAGCTTCGGAATTCGATTATTTGCAACTTTGAGAACTTGAATATCATGTTTCTTGCAGCGAGATTCGATTTCTTTGAACGTTTTCAGACCGCTTTCTCTGATATCAACAATATTTTCTTCATCAAACGACTCTTCTTCCTGATAATCAGATGATTCCAAAGAATTCATTGATGAAAAATAAATCACTTTCTTTTAGATTTAGTCAATACTACACATAAAGAACATAAATATATTTTAAAAATATAGCTTTATCGTTGAGAAAATTATTTGAATAAATTAAACTTCAATTTTAAGCAATTTTATCTATTGCATTATTCAATAAAAATAAATTAAATCATTTTCATTATATAACTTAATCAAATTTAGCATTTTTTAATTATTGAAAAATTAAAATTCATTTATTTAGCATGTTTGTAAAATTATTTCCGTTTGCTACAAGTAGAGGTATTCAAATTTCCCTTTATCATGGTTCATATCTATGAGAAATATAATGCCAAAAAAATCAAATATGTTTTCCTAGAAAAATCAATTCTGCAATTTATCATATTTATGGAAAATAACCGATCACCAAGTTATCAAGCGAAGGATTTTGAAAATTGGAGAATCAAAAAATAAGAAACTACTCGTTGATAAATTAGTAATCATTCCTAAGGTTAAGAAGGCAAATCTAATTCGATTCGTCCACTCTTTTGTTCATAATATTTGCGAGTAGATGTGAATTCTCAATAATTTTGAAAATTTCGTATCATTCAAAAACCTTATTTTAGAAATTTTGAAAATAAATTCTACATACAATTACAATACCTAGAACAAAATCGTAAACTTTGACTTCACTTTTCATTTTTTTTTTCAAAACATGCCATATATATAAATATTATAAATAGAATTATAATAACAAAGAAAAGTGAAAAACTACGAAGCAGATTTCAATAAATAACACAATTTTTCTCTATATTGAAATAGTAAATTCGTCAAAATATATAAATATAAATACAAAAAAATTTGACGATGCATTGTCACTTTTTGGAGATCCCTAAAAATTATCTGTAAATTTATGGCATTTAATCAATTTGAAACTAGTAATGAAAATGAAATCGTCACTTTTTTTAAAATGAATAGGATTATAGGTGAGTATGTGTTGAAACGGAAAATTGGGGGTGGCAGCTTCGGAAGCATATACATTGGGCAGGATATCAAGAAAGGAGACGAAGTTGCCATTAAAATAGAAGAAAATTCTACTCCACAGCCGCAATTATTGCGTGAAAGCAAATTCTATAGATTAATTAGTGGGGAACCTGGTTTTCCGGAATTCAAATGGTATAAAATCGATGGTGATAACGCAGTTATGGCCATGGAACTTCTAGGTCAATCTATTGCCGAGTTATTGGATATGTGCCATGGTAAATTTACCCTCAAAACAGTTTTGATGCTCGCAGATCAGATGTTGTCGCGATTGGAATACATACATTCAAAAGGATATATTCATCGTGATATTAAACCTGATAATTTTGCGATAGGACTTGGTAAGAAGCATAATACTGTGTTTCTGTTCGATTTTGGACTATCAAAAAAATACATTGACCCTAAGACTGGTCAACATATTCCATATAAAGAAGACAGAGAGTTGACAGGTACAGCTAGATATTCATCAGTTGCAACGCACCTTGGAATTGAACAGTCCAGGCGTGACGATATAGAAGCATTAGGCTACGTTTTAATCTTTTTTCTCAAAGGAAGACTGCCATGGCAAGGACAGAAGGCTGAAAATCAGAAACAGAAGAACAAATTAATAGCAGATGTCAAGTGTACTACTCCTGTTGAGCAACTTTGTAGTGAGCTTCCGAAAGAATTTCAAATTTTCTTAGAAGATGTTAGAAAGCTTGGATTTCAAGATACTCCTGATTATGCTTACTACAGAGAATTGTTTAGGAAGCTTTTCATTAAAGAAGGATATACCTTTGATTATGTCTACGATTGGGACGTAAGAAGAGATGATTTAATGTCTCAACACTCTGCAATTCCAAAAATTGTTTATCCTGGAATGGCTAAGTTAATGAAATTTAGAAGTAGTACACATCTTGTTCCAGCACCACAAACACGCGCTAGATCATCGAGCATGATCAAAGATGCTCCAACTCCTCTGCCGCCTTTTGGAAAACTTTAGATTATTTTTTTGAATTATCCAGAAAATTCGTTTATCAAGTTTTTAGTTCACTTCCTCCATCAAGCTTGTCTTTAAGTTCAATAATGTTTATTCATTATTTAGTTATTGTTTTGTTTGTATTATATATATAAATTTTTGATAATATGTATTCATGACTTATTCAACAATTCAATTTTAGCAACAAACTTTAACATTCCAACACTTAAAGTTATGAAAAGCAAAATTAATTTTCATAATTTTTAAAAACACTCAACATGGTTGCTATACTATGGATAGTTTAATCTATTTCTCGTCGATAGAAGTTCAAAACAAGAAAAATATTTTTGAAATTTTTTAATCATTCTCCAAACTTAATTTTATTACTATAAAACAACTGAGATTATAAAATTATATACAAGTATTACATTATTATTGCTATATTAGCATATTATTTCAAATATATTTTCAATTATTTATGGTTAAAATCATAATTAAACTTATAACACATACAGTAATATATTTATCATTGAATTAAGTCTTAAAAATGAAAATAATTTTTTGAAGATCTAAAAAACTCAATAGTTCGCATAAATTTTCATATTTATCGATAATATACACCTTAAGAGGAATATATCTAAATTCCCATTATTTTGCGAACTAAATTCCCTCAAAAAAATGGAAGATGCGGATAACATTTTGACAGTGTCTAAAATAGATAAAATTGATCTTCAAGCAATTCAGCCAGTCGCACACTGCATCGCGGGAAACATGATTGGCTTCGTTGCATCAACAAACCAGTTATTTTTATTCAATTTCGAAACAAACGAGAAGATAGAATTCCCAAAGATCGAAAAAGACGCAGTTCCCATTATGTCGATAGCAATTAATGAAGAAAATACTATGGTTGCCACAGGACATTCAGATGGGCGAATCACATTTTGGTCAATTCAGTCTAAATCACAAATCTATTCATCGAAAACAGAAACACCAGTCTCAAAGATAGTTTTTTGCCAAGGATCGAATACTGTTGTCCATACAGATATCACAGGAAATGTTTATTCTTCGACACTTAACATTGTATTCATTTACAAGAAATCCATAACAACAAATAAGGTCAGACAGTTCGATTCTCCGATTTCTGCTCTTTCCGTATGTAAAAAATACATATTTTTGAGCTGTGCGTACGGAACTTATTGTTTGGACAGTACTGACGGATTTAAAGAAGTCTTTACAGATACAGAAAATTGCAACTCGTTCGCATTTTATAAAACAGAGTTAGTTGGCCGATCATCAGGCGAAAATTTAATTATCTCCGATTTTCAAGGCAAAAATAAGTTAACAATCAACTTCGATCACAACACACAGTCGTTAGCTTTAATATCTCCAAGGATTTACGCAAGTTTTTACAATGGAAAATGCGAAGTAATAAATGAAACAAAACAAGTCACGAAACCAGTGCCAGTAGGCAAATACATTGTTGATGGAAATCATATTTTCATCGCTGGATCTGAATTACACAGAGTTTTCATAGATCAAACAAAAGAAGACTTTAATCAGCTTGTTTCTGATGGAAAATGGAAAGAAGCCTTTAATATACTCAAGACTAAAGACGAAATTAAGGATATTGAGTCCTATATTAACATGTACATCGAATCTACTAATTTCGAAATTCCATTCTTATTTGAGACGTTGGAAAGACTTTTGATGACTGATTTCGTTACGGACCTCAAAATTACAACGAATTTTGTTGAAATTCTTATTGAATTCGCAAGGATTCATCCGAATTGGAAATCAAATCTTACATTTATTGAAGCTGTCTCGAAAGTTACAAAAGATCCAATAATATTACATGATTTCCTCGATTCTTTGACATACAATGCTTCCTGGGCTCCTTCTTTGATTAATATCAGTTTGAGGACATCAAACTTCGACTTAGCCCAAAAATTTGCTAACAACGATGTTTATCTTAGCCTCCTCATTGCTGAATACTCACATGATGCCATGGTTATGCATGAAAAACTGAAACTCGCAATGGAATCTACAGATATGGCCGGAGATGCCATAAAATTCCTATCAACATCTAATCTCAAGCTTTTCCTTGCCTTTGATACCGACTCAGCAACAGATATTTTGCAAAAAGCATTTGATATGACGATAAATCTCTGTTTAGGCATCGATGCCTTAGTCAACAACGTCATAGAATACTTAAAACCTGAAAATCCAATGTGGCCACTCGTTATTACAACATCGAGGAACGCAAATGTTTTCATTACTTCTATTGACAGCGCAGAAAACTATTTGTTATATGGTGGTGATGTCAAATCACGCAAAGAATTATTTTCTTTCCTATTGACAAGTGGAGCAGCAAAAGATTATCAACACTTCTTAGATGTTGCTATTGCAATTGGCTTCGAGCAGATAGAATTGGATATCATAGGAATGAGCAAAGACTTAGACAGTCTCATAGCTTTCTTCTTTAGGCACAAAAAGACATCATTCATCGGAGACCTTCACATTATCTGCAAGAAACTCGACATCAAGCAGATTTTGATGACATATTGGCGAGAACTGATGACAATCAACTCATTCGAGTTCTGTGCAGAGATTTTGAACACTCATGATTTGGAATTCATTTCGAGAGTAATTAAAACACTCGAGTCATCATATAAATTCATGAGCATTTACTTCACTTTCGACGGAGTCTTGGAAGTAACTGATCAGAACTCTATTTTGAAGTACATAGAACTCAGCTGCGACTACAATCCAAAGTCTGTCATCGAATTCGTCAGGAAACTGAGAAATTCTGACTTCGAAAAAATCGTCGCAATCACAGAACAGAAAGGAGTTCTCGATGCAACATTACACATCTGCGGACTGTTAGCAGACAACAAGAGAATCGCCAAGAACTCAATTAATGCAATAACAGATGAGTTGATGGAAAGCTGTGAAAACAGTTTCCTCACTAAACAAGTTATTGATTACCTTTGTTCAGCACCGACAAATGATAACTTATGGTATGAAATTATTACAGCTTTTCAGCTACCTTTCATGAAACACGGCGGCAAATTCTCAGAGTGTGAAGCGTTGATTAGCTATATTACATCTATGACATACAACACTAATGATTTTGTGCAAACAACGAAAGTTTTGACAAAAACATTCTCATTCTTACCTTTCGCACTTACAAAGAAATTGTTCCAAGTTTCATTCGCGACGATGAAAGAGAAGAACAAATTCAGTGTCTCTCTTAATGCCATTGTACATGAGGAAGCAATCAACAACCAGCTTAATGCAATAAGATCGAGGCAGAGAGGTGTCCTTTATGATGGAACTAAGTGCGCAATCTGCATGATGAAGTTAGACGGCACTTTTGTTTGCTGCCACTCGTGCGGAAGCTGCTACCATTCAACATGCTGCCACTCTTGGTGCGAGAAGTGCAGAAGAAACTTAGGCAAGAATTTCACGCCAGATGAGCCATCATTCAAGAAGATCCAAAAATTCGATTTACAAGATAAAAAGACAAGAAAGATGATAACATCTCGCAATGTCAAACCTCTTGTCAAAGAATTGACTGTTCCAAAGGTTGGCATCGAAATGACAAGACTAGACATCAAGCCTGAGCCAGTTCAAAACAACGCATAATATTTGTTTGTTATATTTTTTATCCACTATTCAACTAAATTGATTTTTATTCACTAAAATCTATAAAACTCCCAGATAGACTTTTACTTCAAAAATTACTTGTGCAGTATATTTATCTCTTTATTGTTAGCATCATGATTTTAATTTAGTTATTGAATATTTTATCCTTTTAGTTTTATAGAGAGAACAAATGATAATGAACCAAATATTTGACAAATGAACTTTACAATTTACAATATTTGACAAATAAAATATTTTTACAAGACAAAAATAGATATATTTTATGTGGTTAATCACATTAATAGGAGTGATTGCTATAATTGTTTTATTAGTTTTCTATATACTAATAATGAATTCTTTAACCGATTTCGAGACAGATAGAGTCAATCCAATTGATATTTGCGTTTCTTTAGAAAAATATATTCGCCCAATAATGATTGCACACGTTGTAACTGCTTTAGCGACATTAGTACAAATTAGATATCTCTGGATTGTTACAATTTATAACATCGCCAGCGTTGCTTATTATTTCCAAAAAACAAGAAAACACAAATTCTTCGAGCCTCTTACTATTGTACGTGAAATTACAAAGAAGAAAGTATTTTGTGGTTTTCATATTGGATGTATTGTTATTTGTTTTGTAATAATGTTAGTAGCCACAATTCTTCTCTTCTTCTTATAATACACATTGTATATGTCTAGATAAATTCATTGTATTAATAATTGTTTTCCTTTTTTTATTAATATAATTTTGAATAGTTTATTATTATAATTTAATATAAATAAATCGATAATAATGTAATATTGTTCAATTAAGCATATTTTGATATATGTCATGCACGAAAAATATTGAATTAAAATTATCGAATTAATAATACTCAAACTCTTTTAATTTTTCATTTCAGACTCGTAGTTAAAGCATCAAAATTAAAATCATTTATAAAACGAAAATAAAAATAAACATTGTTATGAAATGATTCTCGCAACAATGTTTATTATTATATTCAATTTATAAATTCAGAAACTATAGTCAAAGTCGAACTAAACATTCTCAGAAATGGAGAAATACACAAACACGAAGCTCTCTTAATCATTAGAAATTGTGAAGCATGCAGTAGATCTGTTCAAAAGAATAGTTTTATAAAATAATATTATCTCTATAAACTCTATAAATTATCTCTATAATAATATTAAAAATCAAACAATGAAGAACAATTAGATGATGACTTTGTGTGAGAAGAATTTTTTTGTCTCATTCTAATTCTGAAGTCAGCTGATGAACCTGAAGGAATTCCTGGTATTTCTAAGCAAAATTTTGTTGAACTAATAGATTTATTTTGTCTTCTGCGCAAACCGAATTGAAATGACTTTTCTTCTTCAATGACAGATTTTGGCAATAAAATTCCTTCAGATAATTTATTTGTTCTTTGATCATTTTCATCAAATTCTGGATTTTCATAAATATATTCGTTCGGATATCCATCTTCATATAAACATGTTTTGCCAATTACACTTGTTTCATTAATTTTGTACAAAAAAGTTACTCCAAAATTGTTTCTTTCATTTTCTTCATCTGTTAGATCGATTTTTGCTTCTTTCAATACTTTTTGGAGTTTATGTGAATTAATGAACGGTATAATTGCATGTCCTTTCCATGATGTCGTTCCTCCATTAATGTCAAATTCAAACTTTGTCGGATAAAATGAAATCAATGGAGAATCACTTTTTGTCATTAAATCTGCCATTTGTTTAGGCAAACACCAACTAGATTGTGGTGGCAAAACAGACATCAGTTGTGTCAAAGGCTTAAGTGGAAATCTCTTTGAAAATTCAAATTTGATGTTTGTGTCAAGCATGATAAAATCTGACACTAAAGGGGCTGCATGATATTTGTAAAACCAAGACCAGCTTGGAACACCAATATCGTAATACTTCAATACCCATAGCATTCCTTTGCAATATTCATTGACAACTTCTTTGATTTCTTCTTCATTTCCTATTCCAAACTTTTTCTTATAGTAAATCATTCTTTCTTCTTTTGGATCAAAAATTGTTTTCTTTTCTTCTTTGCTTGCAAATTTAGACTGGAACAATATTTTCTCTTTATCTACAGATTGTTTGAAATCTTCATCATTGCAAATTGCATTCACATATTGAGATACCAAAACAGATCTATCTGATGGACAGACAATACTATGCACTGCTTCATTTTGCAAATAATCAAAGCCCATCATAAATGGTATAAGATTTGCAAGATTAACTTCTCCTCTGTCAGTAATATAAGAATTCAGCTTTGGTAGTAGGTTTTTGTAGCGATCAAATATGTGATCTATAATACCTTTAGGAATGTCGAATCCTGGAATTTGCGGTAAAAAGTCATTTCCAGCTGCAAAACATAAAAATACAACATCATCGATAACTCTTTCAAGATCCCATTCAAATGGGATATCAACATGAAGATCATGCTCCATATATTGTCTTAAAACGAAAATATTAGCAAATATAAAAGAATTTGGTCCAATTTTGTCAGTTTTTGCCAAATCATTTTTTTCAAAAACATTTTCTCTTAAAACGGTAAAATAAATTTCATGTGAAGCCAAGCCAAGGAAGATTAAGTCAGCATCAAGTCCATATATGCAATGTCTTGTGTTAGGATCATATTCTGGCATTAATCTTTGAATTCGAATAAATTCCATTATTTTATGTTCGCCTTCCCCAGGAATGGAGGAATCAGAAAGGATAACTGTGATGTCTTTCCAAGCTTGTGAAGCACTTTGCATTTCAGAAATGAATGATCTTAAATTTTGAGATAAATCTGTCATAAATTTTGTTCCGGGAGTAATAATATTACTATCATGAGTGTGTATATATTCATCCGTCATGATTTTATTGGCTTCTTTTTCTTTTCCTTGTGAAATTAAATCTTCAAATAATTTTTTTCTATAAAATGCCGAATCTTTTGCAGATCTGAATCTTCGTGCACGTTGCTGATTCATTTTAGCGCGTGGTGCTACTCCATCCACTGCTAAATAAAGTAATTTTCTTGGACGAATAATATTAAAAATTCTTTGTATGTATAATCTAATATTATGATATATTTCTTCTGTATTTTTAGGTTGTTCTCTATCAGCTGGATGGAAGCATGGGTGTATTAAACCATTCATGTCCAAATATAAATTATCAAATTCTCGAGTTCCGATTGTGTTTTGATTTGGCTGCGTTGAGTCATCGTCTCCATCTATTTCTAATACATTGGAAACAACTAATGGATATTTTTTCTGTAGCCATCGAAAAAAAGATGGAACACCCATGAAAATTATTGAGACATTAATGTGAAATATTATGTGAACCAAATATAATATAAAAACTACTCAGACTTGGTTTCCTGGACAGTCTTCTAAGGATGTTGAAAAAAATCTTGAACTTATCATTTTCTAATAATAATAAATATATTTTAATAGCTAGGAAAGAGTAAAAAGAACAAAAAAATAATGATTTCCTATATTTTAAATGATTTGAATCAATTAAACTATAAAATTGTAGTTGCACATAAAATACAGTTACATATGCATATGATGGAGCATATATATATATCATATAGCAAGGTTTAGAAGAATAATGAATTAGATATTTTTTTAATTCATAGATATCTCACATCAACACACATATAATAACATACAGCATACAGATATATTATGAGCTATTATACTTTAAGCCTTCTCAGACGCATTTAAGTGTGAGTTAACGAATGCGATGCATTCGCTGCATGGATGTTCTTTTGACATGCTAACTGGACACCACAGAAACTAAGATTTATAGCATGCATATAGAAGTATACAACAGTCTTTTATTCACATATGTCTCTGTGTAATGAATAATGAAATTTCAAAGCAAAGATAGATATATTATTATCTGAATCAGACTCCACAGCATAGGGTGGGATTCATTAGAGAAATTTTTGATTGTTTATAAAGTCAGAGTTTAAAAAAAAAATTAAAAAAAAATTCTGTCAGCATGCTCAATATGTTATTCTTTGCGATGTCGTCACATCTTAATGTTTTTCTTGTAAGTACTCTATTTTCTTGATACTCCCCCTACATTGAGATAATTTTCCCACCTCAAGACACATGGTTGTTCTTTACAGGGTTAATCTGTCAGTTTTAAACTGTTTAATTAACCTTATTAATGACAGTTTTTCAACTTTCAGATTACAAACGTACATTATTTCCTTAATTTTCCAATGGAATCTGCAATAAAAAGACGACAAGAAAATAAAATAACCATTAATGTCACTTTTCATCGACGATAATAAAAACTAAATGAGTGAACAAAACATTACGCTTCTGAAGCTTCTCGTTATTGGAGAATCTGCTGTAGGCAAGAGTGCCCTCCTTTTGCGTTATATCGACAATACTTTCACACAGACGTTTATGACAACAATTGGCGTTGATTTCAAAAATAAAGTCATCGACATTGAAGGCAATGTTGTAAAGCTTCAGATTTGGGATACTGCAGGCCAAGAAAAATTCAGAGCTATTACAAAAGCATACTATAGAGGTGCTCACGGCATCTTAGTCGTATTCGATATCTCTAATCTTGAATCATTCCATAGAACAAATAGGTGGTTGGACTCAATCAGAAATGAAAGTTCCGATATTGAAGTAATGCTTATTGGAAACAAGGCAGATCTCAAGAGAGAAGTGTCAGAAGAAGAAGCCAGAGGATTGGCTGAGAAATACGAGATCCCTTACTACGAAACATCAGCTAAGGAAGATCAGGGTGTTACAGAAGCTTTCGAAAAGTTAGCCGCTGCTGCATTCCAGAAATATAAGGCATCGCCTAATAAGGATAAGAAGATTAAAAGATTAGACCAGCCAGCTCCTGAAACTCCTAACAAGAAGGACTGCTGCTAATATATTTGTTCACCCAATTTTTTTTTATCTATTTATTTAGTGATTGCTATTTATAAAGCTCAATTATCTATATATTTTCCACACGTAATTCATATATTAAAAGTTATTTGAACATTAAGGGACCGTTCTAACCGTTTTTTGTAAACTTTACAACGGAAAAAATTTTGCATTTTTGCACCTATTTTGATCAAGA
>MRSU01011679.1:0-11160 GCA_008369845.1 Trichomonas gallinae
AAATGTCCCAGGCCAGAATCGAACTGGCCTCTGATCCGTGTCAAGGATCCATTCTAACCAATATACTACTGGGACTTACAATTTTCATTTAAAATTTATATTTATAACGTTAGAATAATTAAGTCTATGATATCTTTACACGCAAAGTGTTGTTGAACTATTGTGAACCGGGTTTCGCCATAGAACAACCTTTATTCCTCTGATTTAAAGTTGCTCTCTTCATTAGATTTTCTAGAATTCCGCCATACGATGTTATACCAAAAATAGAATTTTTGCCATGTAAATTGTAAATCGTCAAAATACAAAAAGTGCCCGTTTAAAATTCTAAATATGGAAGATATACAATCACAACTTGATGCAATAAAGTGGTACAAAAGTTCGATGACATCAAACGAATAGATTCTTAAACAGGTTGTTGAGTCACTTCTACTACTTATTGCAGAAGAATCCAATGAAATTTTAGAATTACGACAAAAACTTGTACAAATGAAGCAGAAAAATGCAAAAATCAAATCATAATCAGAATCAAAATTCATTAAATACCGAGTTTGATGACTTTGATCCAGAAAATATCAAACAGCAATTGCTCAAAATTAAAGTTATGATCAAACAACTGAAAGAAGAGCGCGAGAATGCAGATAGAACATCAAAAGAAATGATAGAAACTATCGCACAAGAAAATTTCACTTTGAAAAAAGAATTAGCTGAATATATGCAAAATATTCAAAACAGAATATCAGCAGCTCATTTTTACAGTCACCACAAAAGTCATCATCTTCTAGACTCACTCTTTCAAGATTACCAAAATAATTTCGAAAACCAAAAAATTAATGTTTTTCCTTCATGTTCAGTTCGATATAAGTAATATTATCACTATCTCGGACAACTATTTCTCTAAAGTCATACATTGCAAATAAAATACATTAATATTGGCTTTCATTTCATTTTTTGAGCAATCTTCATTCTTATAAACTTTTAACTGCTTTTCTTGAAATTGAGCATTCATCAATAAGGATCAGTGGAATATCAATGGTTGGTTTCACCTTCTAACATCATATCTTGCTTACCTCATAATCAATGCGATGAATAATTATTCAAATCTGAAATATTCGAATCAATCATTCCGCAAACAATTTCACTACTATTTCATATGTCTTGAATATTTTATTGTATGCTTTCCCAAAAAATTGTTCATCATATTGGAAAATTTATGAATCAATTAAATCTAACTACAGCCGTTATGATTTCAATCCTCGAAAAGGTTCATATTTAAGGATATGATGAAATTTTTCCCGCTCAAAGTATTGTCATTAATCACATTTGTTCATCTTTGTATTAAATGTCTCCTCTGTCAGTTGCTGTTGAAATGAAATCACTCGACATCGTTCAATATCTTGTCGAACATGAAATTACTTTATTTTTCATATTTGTTTATCATTATTATAAAAATTCATCGTTCGCAAGTATGAATCTTGAATTATATATATTATGTATTATCACACATATTTATATTATATATTAATGTGATTGCAATCAGATATCCATTATATTAAGGCGAAATATCGAAAAAAGGTATGAAATAAAGATTATAATTGATAACGAGATATTTGGGTGTTATTATATATGGATACACACGAAATTTTCGAAATTACGGAAAGGATAAGTGAAAAAATTGTTATTATGGAAATGAATATTGTAAATCTGACATGTAAAGTGTCAAATTTACTGGTCGGACAAAATTTTGCAAAATTTTAGACGAAAATCGATGGATACTCAGCCATTGATAAGCGAAGAAAAGGAAGAATATGGAGAAGATTACAGACTCGGTGGGCGGTCTCCAATAGTTACAATATTTTCACTATTGGCCGGCCCATTGATGTCGCAATTAACAAATTCATTTTATGGAATCGTAAACACTCTTTGGATTGAAAGGGGTATAGGAGATGATGGATTAGAAGTACTTTCTTCACTTTTTCTTTATGATATGGTCGTTTTTTCATTCGGTAATTTATTAATTGTTTCAGCGAGCTCTCATATTTCGTATTTATTCGGACTAAAGACACCACAAGAAGGTGCACAATTAGCAATCGACTTAATGCGAGTTGCATTTTTACTTGCAATAATTTATCCAGCGCTTTGCATTTCTACAACTGTTCCGCTTGTTAGATGGCTTGCAGAATCCGATAAAATCGCTCATGAAGCTTTACATTACACAATGATATCATCTGGCTGCAGCGTTGTTCCATTTCTTTATTACTTGATGTGCGGCATATTGCAAGGTGAGGGTAGAACATGGCTGTTCGGTGGCATGCAAATTCTTGCATTGGTTTTGGACATGGCTTTGTTTTTACCTTTATTTGTCGTTTATTTCAAGCTAGGAGTGTGGTCAGCGGCGTTGAGTCAGATCATCTCACAGTCCATACCAATGGTTATCTTAGTCATATTATTGTTTTCGGGAAAACTCACACTTGAAATTAAATTTTCGATGTTCTTCCGAAAATTCTCACCAGAGACAATAAAAGCACTTAAAGTCGGATTTGCTTCGTTCATCCTTAATCTTTCCGAGGCATTTCCTCAGTTTGCACAACAAAAATTTATTGTATTAGTTGCAGATCATGTAAACTTAAGGGAACCGGTCCTGACTTCATGGAACATCTTCGGTCGTTTGTATTCCGTTGCTCTCTGCATCCTTGTCGCATTCGATAGCGCGTTCATTCCTTCGGCGTCCTACGCATATGCACGGAGACAATACAAAAGAGTTATCAGACTTACTCTGCATACTTTATGGATAACAATAGTATGGGCAGGTATAGCAGCCCTTGTGACATCAGTGTGGCCTGTAGAGATCACTCGACTATTCAGCAAAGATCCGCAAGTTTTAAAATTATCAAGAGATTGTATATGGCTCGGTTTCGTTTCACTTCCTTTGTACACTGTTCACACCATTGTGATTTCATACTTGCAAGCAGTTAAAAGACCAACACGTGCAACTATTTTGTCAATTATAACAACATTGGTGCCTCTGCCCATTGCTTCCTGCGTTTGTTACTTCACTCATCCGAATTCATTGAGATGGATTTTTGCTGCTTACATTATTAATGATATTTTGACAACAATTGTCACTCTAGTAGGCATGGCTTCTCCGTTGTTCAGAATGATGCGGCTAAATGATGGAGAATGTTTTACTGATGAAGAAAATAATTTCAAAAATTCTGGAATGACAAGTGCAACATCAGTAGAAAGCATGAAAAACATGGATCAAGCATAATTTCTTGTTTACAACAAACTAATTATTGTACACAATATTATAGAATATATTATTTTATTATTCGAAGTAATAATACTCAAATGTTTGGAATTTTTCTATTATTAAACATAATTTCGAATAAATCTATCTATCATTTTATTTATAAACTTTTCCCCGAATACTTCTGGTGTCCTATGTTTAGTTACTTTTCATCAAGATAAATTTTTCTTTGCGAAAAAAAAAAAATTCTGTGGAAGAGTACATGTATGGTCGATGAAATATCGTTAATCTCCTTTTCACAGTTCCTGAAATAGATATAAAAATTTCATCCAAACAGTCTTGATTAAAGCTTCAACAAAAGGTCTTAATCAAACTTTAAAATGCCTCATCACAACTCCAAAAAATATATATCATCACGAAATAATGATAATAAAAAATACGAAACAGTCTTGATCAAGGCTTCAACAAATGGTCTCCACCAAAGTGCAAAATTCCTTATCACAACTCCAAATATATATACACATATCAATGCAAAATTATAATGATAAAAAATTACAACGAAACAGTCTTGATGAAGGCTTCAACAAATGGTCTCCTCCAAACTGCAAAATTCCTTATCATAACTCATTAATTAGATGTTTATGGTCAAAACTAAACATCTTCACCATTGACTATTATAAAACTAAAGAGATGATTTTAACAAAAAGGGAACCAAATTCGTTTTTCGACAATTTGATGATTGATTATGTTTTAGTAACACATACATATTTTAAATACAATGTTTTTATTGATAAAAAACAAAATAAATTGTAAAAAAGTGACAAATGAAATCCTTTATTAATAAACCAGGGTCAAGCAAAACAGAGTTTAATAACATTCCGTACGAAGAGAGTCCTTCAGAGTACAGAACTCTCCAGTATTACATTCAGTCGCTTCTCAAGAAATATCCGCACGATATCGAAAAACTTGTTCTATGCCCAGATGGAGTCGATAAAAATCTGTGGATTTATGCCTGCTTTAGACAATTCCTCCAAGAAATTAATTATTTCGCATATGAGCATAGATTTGTAAGTACAATCGAAACAATGCCTAAAATGCAATTTACGATCAACGGAAACTTCGTGGAGTGCAGGTCTGCAGCAAAGAATCCACCAGCTCCAGTCCCTGCGATCGATTACATAACACAAACAGTTGATATGGCAACTGTTACGATTTTAGATCAGAATAAGTTCCCCAATGGCATAATTACCAACGATAGTATCAATTTAGTCGGCACATATATGCGTAGACTCTACAGGGTTTTTAGTTATTCTTACATTTGTCACCGCGAAGTTTTCGATGAATTAGAAATGAAGAATCATTTATGTGAGAGGTTCACAAGGTTTGCGCGCGAATATCGATTGCTTCAAGAGCAAGATATTCATATTCCAGATTCTTACTTCCAACAGAACAAAGAGCAAGAGTAATCACATCAATAGTACAAATATGTAATAATTGTTAATACTAAAATAAAAAAAGCGAAAATTTTAATAAAAATATTGTTATATATTTATAAAAACGTTTGGAAAACTGTGTACACATAATTTTTACTACCAATCTAGCTCTGTAGTTTATATAACTAAAGAAAATTATTTGCTCTAAAATTATGCTATGTAACTAATTTTACATGTCAAAATTTGTCATGTAATTTTTTAAGTCGATTTCATTTTCAGTAAGATCCTCAATATTTGATGCACTAAGCCTAGATTTTGATCACCATCGAACTCATCGGACTTATTCTTGTCCGCTTTTTATTTTGGCAACTGTTTGTAGTAAAAGATTTTTTATCATCTAAACTGAGTTTTTATATATCTAAACGGGTTTGGCTTTACGAATATTATTATCGAGACTACATGTCTCAGCCAAATGTTCAATTTTATTGTGTTTTATATTTGTGGATGCGTGTGGAAATGTTCAATAACAGATACAATATTATATGATGAATGAAAAATTCGCCAGATAAATAATTAAAGTCTACTCGAATAGGCGATTGGAACTGGCCTAATCTAGTATGTAAACATTATAGTACTATATACACCCTAATTGCACAAAAGAAACTAAATCTTGCTTGCCATTTGTTTTAATGAAAATTATGAATTTCTTGAATGTGCAGATTTTTTTCTATAATCAAAATAAAAAAAATGTTATTGTGTTGTTTATACTTGCATTTAAAGTCTCTTTAAATATGATAATCACAAACTGTTTAGATTAGAATTTATAAAAAGAGATTTAACTATGTTTAGAGTTCCTTGGAGTAGCCATCATCAGTTTGGACGTTGTTGAGGGCGACAAGGACATCGCGCTGGTAGTTGTCCTTTTCTGTCTGGTTAAGCTCAACGCCTGTGTTGACGTTGATGAATTTCTCAAGGTTTGGAAGAGTGAAGGCCTTTTCAAAGACCTTGTACTCCTTCGATTTGGCTGGGAAGACTAAGATTTGTGGGTATTCTTGGTAAAGCTGGATTCCTTCTGGGGCATCGTTCCTTCCTTGATCGAATGCCCAGAATTTGACTGTCTTATTCTGGTAAATCTGTGAACCGACGTTGAATACTGTAGAATATTCAAGTGGAACGCCAACGCACGTAGAAGTGAGGATAACCATGCTATGATAGTCCTTGTTCCAGACTTTGTCTGCGAAATCGAGGTTAGAAAGCTCGTTGACGCCATTTCTCATATCTTTTCTGATTTCTTCTGCAACAACTGGCTTCATAGCGCCGTTAATGACTTTGTCGATGTATTCACGTAATGTTGGCTCTGATTCGTAAGCTGTGAGTGAGGCATAGCCGTATCTCTTTGCTGAAATATTGGCTGTTTCAACCATAAGGAAGAGTGGACCACAGATATGTGATATGTTGGCGATCTGTGCCATGTGGGCGATGAGAGAAGACGAGAAAACTGTAAAGGCAACCTTATTTTGATATTGTTTTGACAAATTAACCATAAGATCGAGTCTAATCTTATCGGAAATGTCGTCTTCATTTGTGATCATTGAGCCAGCGAGGTATTTAGCTCCACGGAACTTGTCTGCGCCAATATCAACAAGTGGAGACTTGAATTGAGCTGTATCCCATGATTCTAGCTTGATAAATTCACGATCAACGTGTCTAAAGACGTAAATGCCTGGCTTTTGTGGGATAGCGAACTTGGAAATGATCTTTGGAGTAACGTGGAACAAAACTTGATCCTTTGGAACCCAAGCAGGACGTTTATCGACGTCAATGGCAATGAAATGTGTGCCTGGTAATTCAAGGAGCCTTCTAAACTCTTCTGCGTGTCCAATATCGAAATGTGGTTCCGAAATTGAGTGTGTAAGCCAAAATTGGAAGCTCATTGGTGAGAAATCAGTGATTGTAGAGCGAATGTGCCTGCCATTGAGGTAAGCGGACGCGCATGGATATGCAATACAATATTCATTTGTTTCTGGGTTCGGTTCTGTAAGGGCGAATGTTGTGAAATTGGCGTTATCATCGATTGCAAACTTCAATGGCTTCATAACCTTATAAGAATCAGCATAAACAACTACGCAATTCGGATTCTTCGCGATCCACGTCGAAATTTGCGACTTGGGGACGTTGGTGTAGTTAAGGGCCGTTTGTTGCTTCCTAGTAATTCTCGTCGATGAAGATAAACCAAGAAGAAAGGATATCATATAAAATGGCAGACTGACAGGAATTTGACATTTAAAAATTTCGCTTTTTTATAAAATAAATAAACTCCTTAAACGAAAACACGACCAAACATCCAAACAAATAATTTGAAAATTGATTTTTGATTGAATAGAGACGAGAATGGAGAAAAATTCTAGTATAAATCATCTATTATTAAGGTATATTTTGTATTTCACATGGTTTTGAAGATTTACAATGTTTTATTAAAATATTTTAGCAAATTAAATTAGTAACAGACAAAATTCATATGCAAATAATCTTATTTTGATATGATCTAATAAAATATTTATCACTAAATGTTGTATTCATGTAGGGGAGAAATCTGAAATGAAAATCAACCTTATTATTTTTTCGCTTTAGTATTATTGCATTTGATTCAACAACAATTATTTATTCCTAACAATAGATTTGTTATGTTTGATTTATTTTATTTTGAGAATTTTTATATTGAGTCGTGTGACAATAGATACAATGCAAAAGATTTATAGAATTTTAGATACAAAGAATTTTCATTTTAGACATGAAATTCATGATTTTTTATTGAAAAATATATTCTTGGTAATTAAAAGATATTCTCCTAATTCAAATTGTGGTATGAGACCAATATAGTAATTTTATGTAATGCAAATAAATGAAATAAGATTTGATTATGTATTATAACTATAATATGCCATTTGTATAGTGATAATTGCACATGTTGAATTTTTAATGTGACTTGTGAGCTTTGTGATATTCGTAATTGAAAAAATAAAAATGATAAAAATTAAATTAAGCTTTTGTCACCTTCTCTGTTAATAATTTTTTCTTGGTTTATCATCATTTTTCTATAACATTAAGTTCTTGTATGTAAAGTGGTAATTCAATAAGTATATTAATTGAATAATGTTGAATATTGCTTCGTGTTTACTATATAGTGTGCATGAAACAATTTTTAATATGCTGTTGCTTCCATCAAGATTTACTCTAAAACTTATTATAGGATTTTTTAAAAAATATAAAATAAAGGGGCTGAAAACAATAAGTTGGGGAATAAATTCGTTTTTTTAGATGCCACCTAAACCAGCGGGAGAAGCAGCGAAACCTCCACCTAAAAAGAATATAAAAGGAAAGAACCAAGGATTTGAGTTAGATTCAACACCGCCAACTGCTGGCGATGGCGTTTTCGTCTATAAAGATGGAAATGCAAAATATGAAGGCCAATGGCAGAGATTTGACGGCGTCATGAAACGCCACGGAACTGGTATATACACAGACTGCGGAGCAACATACGATGGACACTTCGTTGAAGATAAATATGAAGGATTTGGCGTTTTCACGTCAGTTGACGGAGCTGTTTACAAAGGTGAATGGAAGAATGGTCTAATGCACGGTCATGGCGTTTATACATGGCCTGACAAAGCGATTTTTGACGGCCAATGGGAAAACGGATTAATGGAAGGCCCTGGCACATTCACTGACCCAAGTGGAAGAATATGGACGGGAACATGGACACATGGAGAGGCAGAACTCGAAAACGTTCCTGTTTCATAATAAAATCTGTTTGAAATCTTATTGTTAATAAATAATTTATGATAATAGACATATGCGAGCCAAGCAAGGAAAATCTCATTAAGAAATATCAAAAAATTAACATATATATTATTATATTATGTTTTCAAGCCTAATTAATCATCTAGATGATCTTATATACGAATATATATCAATATCAAAGAAAATAGAACACATTGCATATGAAATTCAAATCATCAATTTAAAATATTCATTTTTAACACTTTTTCCGTCTAAATTAACTATTTTGACTAATTTAAAATATGTTTATTGATACCCAGGAGCTATAATATAATTAAAATTCTTGATCAGTCGAATCATCGAGTAACAAGTGTTTTTTACTAATGATGAATATTTACATATTTCATTTGGTTCATTTATCTATTTATTTTCTTTTCAACGCTTTGATTAAGCTAAATCTTCGATTAATACAAGCAATTATACAATATTTTCGAATTTATAAACCATATATGTGCCGATAAAACTAAATATAGCCAAATGATGAATAAACAAAGTTAACTTTATATAAGAACAAAATTTGATATAAAAAAAAATTATTTGTAATGGCCCCACATTTCTCTAAATGTTGGATATACTTGACTTTCTGGGTTAGGAGTTACGCCCATATCTCTAATTTCTGTGAAGTAAACCTTCATAAATTCAAATAATTTTTCTCTGAAATCTGTGTTAATATTTCTGAGCTCAAATTCACTCAGAGTAAACACAAAGAATGTCTGAATGATCGGGTCCTCGCACCATTTAATTAACATGTGGATGACTGGATCCGCCCAAGTAAATATTAAATTAGATCTGTCTGTGTTATCAATGGCAATAAGCGCACGCATTATTGTATATGCAGTGAAAACATCTCTACCGGATACGAGCTCTGGATCTGAGCAAATTTCTGATATTAAATTTCTGGCAGGTTCCATCAATTCTTCTGCCATCCTGAAAGCAATAAGCAGTGTTCCATAAGTAAATGCTGGATCATTAACTTTCTTAAGCAATGTAATAATATCTGAAATGCAACTTTTGTATTCAACTTCAATTTGGAATTGAATAACAGCCGCAAATCCTATTAAGTAGTTCAGAAGATCAATTCTATCATCAGAATTGGATTTCGGAATTAAAAATTGGAAATGAATTAATAAAGATGGATCCATTTCCGGAGATTTAAACTTCGATGCCAATTCTACAATCTTCTTGAAGCAGCTGCCGAGAATCAAGCATTTAAACATTGGATCTTCTGGATAAATAAAATCAATATTAGTAAATTGATATTTGTCTGATGGTATTTCCAATATACCACGGATAAAATCGTAGACTGCATTTTGTATTGGATTCGTTCTATATCCAGTTTTTGTCATTTTCAGATCGAATTCTAGTTGCAAAGCGGCGAGTAGAGGGTTTCCCTGCTTGGCCCAAAGCTCGTTGATGATAACTTTAATTGTTTGATAAGTAGTTTTATCGAAACAAAGTTCTGTTAAACTTTTGGCGCAATTTTCGCATACACGAGCATGAAGAACATCTAGACTCTCAGGTAAACGGATCTTCTGAGCGCAATACGATGGATGAATTAAAGCATCAAGATATAGAGGATTATCAACAAATGAGTAAATTATATTGATAATGCATCTATCGAAAAATGGTGGACATAAAGTAAATATTTTTCTCTGTGTTTCTCGTACATTGAATACTTGCAAAAAGATTTTTGGATCCATTTCTTCGAGTTTCATGATGAAGCTCATAGGAATTTTGTATAAGTTGTCGATAATGGTGCAAAACACAGTATCAAGCTGAGGACGGTTCATTAATGGAAGAAGACGGATTAATATTTTTCCAAGTTCGTCGGCTTCTTTATCTGGTATAAATTCAGCTTCTCTTACATCCCTTGCTTTAATTTTATTGATTTCTGCATTTAATGTTTTCTTTAAATTGCTTAAAATGATTCCTGTAAATCTTTGTACAGCTACATTATTGTTACTATACTTTCCTGCGATTAAAATAGCTTGAAGTATTTTAGGTGGAAGATATTTTGAGTCTTTAAGCTCATCAACTACTTGAAAAATAGGATCATAATCATCACCTTGCATTTCTGTCACTTTTATCATTTTTGACAGCCATGTTTACATGTCAATTTCTTCGTTTTCACATGTCTTACATATATAATAGAAAATTTCGCTATTATATTTTTGAGATATGTCATATAACTGATAGGGGCTTCATTAATAATATACAGCGCTCATCATTTTTTTTTTTTTCTTTTTGAAATTATAATTATAAGCGTGTGAAACTTAACATATATAATAAACTATGTAGGCCATATGGATGTTAGATTCTTAAGGAATTTAGATATAGGATTTATGAATATAATGCGAGAAATAATGCAGATGTAGACATTTTAATTTCAAAATGCAATGGATATGAACTGCATTCGGGGCGATACAACATATCCCAATGTATTGCTTTGGCGCAGCTCAAATTGCGAAGTTCCCTTTTTTTGAAATATTTATACTTTATAGCATATTAATACTAAATCAATGAGAAAATTAGAGGTGTAGAAACCAGGTTTTTTTGGTAATTTTGCTCCAAACTTTGTCTATATACTATATGTACATACACCATATTATATATCAAGTTTGAGCCGAAATGGTTCGGACA
>MRSU01011685.1:0-13139 GCA_008369845.1 Trichomonas gallinae
CCCCATGGGCGTCGCTCTGACTGGCAGATATGAAGCACTTTTTCAAATTTTGTAAACCATTCAAACCTACCCCCTTAACATTTGATTATTCCCCCTGTTTTAACAATCTGACATGTTATATTTTACATGACAAACACTTTTAATAATGTAATTCTTTCTTTGATATTGTAAAATTTCCCTATTTGACAGCTAAATCAATATTTTAATAATTGACAAATTTCGATGTTTTCATTATTCCAAAATTCGACCTTCGAAAAGGGTCATATGTTTTAGACGAAACTTGGGAGAATAAACCTTATATTTTTATGAAAAATCGAATTTTTATGAAATATTCATATTTTACATGCACCCTTTCAAATTTCTTATCAAAATTTTCTTCCAAACTTTTATTTGAAAAAACAAATATATACATATATTATGAAACACAAATAATTTTATTTTTCTGATAAAAATTGAATGAAAAAATAAATCAAAATACTGATGTGCTATTTCTATAGATAATATTTCCAAGATCTAACGATACAAGTATTCAATTATTTTTAATTAATTAAATAATTATAAAAACAGCAGTGCTATATATAGACGCATTAATTTTTAAGTCAAGAATTTTTTTTTGAAGAAGTCAATTTTTTTTTTTTAAAAAAATGGCAAGTCCTTACGACCCTCCTCCAGCCGTCGAGTATCCGCCATACGATCCAGGTGCACCACAATACCCACCACCACCAGGATATGCTGAGCCACCACTCGGCCAATATCCTCCGCCACCACAACAATATTCATATCCACCACAAGGACAGTACCCACCACCAGGCCAATATCCTCCGCCACCACAACAATATACTTATCCACCACAAGGACAATATCCACCAGCACCACCACCAGGTCAATACCCAACACAAGGACAATACCCACCACCTCCACCACCAGCATCCTCCCACCACCACCACCACCACAAGAAGAAATCATCTTCGTCTTCATCATCATCTTCTTCAAAGAGGAATAAGTATTGGAACTGCGATTGCCAAATGGTAAGTTGGATTTTAATTACTACATTGATTCCTTTTATTGGATTCTTTATTACTATAGTCATGACACAGTGTGGTTGCGGATATCATAAGAGAACTTGTTGCTTTGAATACTTTGTTTTATTCCTTCTTGGCTTTTTCACACTCCCTGTAATATTTGCCATAGTCTTTTAAAGGGCTTAAAATATTTAATATTTTCGAGATTTACAAAAATAACTTACAAACAAAGAGATTATGTTAAACACATGCGAAAACTACAGCTGTTATCAAAAGATTTCAGTAAACTGACAATAATAATTTTTCTTTCTATTGAAATCTCAACGAATTGATACTGGAACAGCATGAAACTATCATATTATTGTTTCCTAATCTAAATATACTGTTAATAATGCAAGAACAAGAGATTTTTATTCACAAAAAATTCAAATTAGTTTAAAATGAGTTTATTTGTTGATAATTATTTACTATATAAGATTCTTGGTAGTATTTTCAGCTCCCTTTTTAAAATTTGCAAAGTTTAAAATTAACCTTATTTCATTTAGTTTTTGTTTTTTCGTTTTTTTTTTATAGTTAATAAGTTGTATCTATTGCAGTATTAAGCAAACTATTATCAAAGCAAGAAAAATTTGTAGTAGTCGATGCTCCAAAAGGAGAATGGAGAATAGCTACAACATTTCAATCAATAATTGGCCAAGATTCGTTTGATTTCGAGAATTTCTTTAAGTCAGAGAACCTTGTACCAATATGCATTAACTTTACACAACACAAATTTAAATTCGAGAAGTATTCAATTTGTTATTGCCAAGGTCATTCATATTTTCGAGATTGGGAAGTATATATACATAATGGCGACAAATTTATTGTTGATCATAAGAATAGCATTGGCGATATTTATGGTTCTGGATATTCATCGGAAAATGTTTGCCAAAACTACACAATAACTAACCATATTCCTTCTAGTTCAATCAAGTTTGTTCATATAAAGAAGTTTCCTGAAGATTTTTGGTATTTTTCAGGATTTGATATATACGGGAAACTGATTCCAAACATTGAACCAACAGATTATCAATTCCCCTACTGGAGTGGAATGTTAAAATACCTCTTACCGTTTGTTTATTTGGATTCAGACAATTCAAACAATATATTTCTAATTTGAAACTCAAGAATATAATAAATATATACATATTTTTACGAGTATATCCAAAATATAGTTTTATATAAAGTATATTGCAATTAGCAAATTCAACATTAATTTTTTCATAATCTTGAATCAATATTATATCAATATTATCGCACTGCATAACATAATATGATTTGAAGACGTTTTAGGATCTCTTTCATTTTTCAAAATTTGAATTATGATTATTTTTCTTAAATCACGCTCTTGTATAATAATTTGATGGATATATTGGAAGAAAAACTGAATTAAAAATTTAATTTTATAAAAATACAAAATAATATAAAAACTATAAAAATTATTCTTTCTGGAATCCTTGAAATCCGAATCCAGAAGGATACTCTTGGTTATATTGGTTCGAGAATCCTAATCCTTGCTGCTGGTTTTGCTGCTGATTCTGCTGCATATCAGCGCCATAACCAAACCCGTAGCCTGCATATTGGTTCATGTACATTTGCTGCATCTGCATCTGCGCGAAGTTTGTGTTAGCGTAAACAGCTGACTGATCAAAAGGCTGAGCTCCGTACGGAGTATTGAATGGACTTGGGAACTGTGCGAACTGAGCTCCCTGCGGCTGCTGGAAGCCGAATCCATATGGATACTGCTGTGGATACATTTGGGGGTTGAATCCGAAGGCAGAATTCTGGTACTGCTGCTGAGGTTGCTGCATTTCTTGGCTTGATGTTCTTCTTGGCTGGAAGCTGTAATCATTGTGCTTGTTAACGACCTCAGAGCTTTTAGTTCTCTGCGGAAGTTTATTTTGCTGAATGTTTTGCTCATTTTGTTGTGGGTTAACAAATTGCTGCAACGAATCTGGAACCTGGGGCTCAGGAGCTGCTTGTTTCTTCCTTGGATCGAATCCACCGTGTTTCTTCGGCTTTTGGACAGGTTTAGATTCTTCCTTAATAACTGGTGCAAAAGCAATTTGTTGCTGGACATTTTCTACTGGCTTAGATTCTTCTTTGATAACTGGCGCGAATCCAATTTGCTGCTGGACAGTTTCTGTTGGTTTGATTTCTTCCTTAATATTTGGCCCGAATCCAATTTGTTGCTGCTGTTCTTTTGGCTCATCATAGAGAACAGAACCAAAGCCGATTGTACTGCTTGGTGTGTTATTAGCAACTTGTGGTGGCTTATCATATAAAACAGATCCGAATCCAATTGGCTGTGCTTTCTGTTCGGAGTTTTGCTTTGATTCTTCCTCTTCAAGTAATGAGTTGAAGCTTCTAACATTCTCTTGTTTATCTTTGGCTTGTTTCGCTTCTTCCTCTTCGAGGACAGCATTGAAACTGAATGGAGCAACAGAAATACTTGGTTTATTTTGAGGAATAGTTTGTATCGGCTGTGGAGGAGGAACTGTTTTAGGTGGATTTCTGATGGTTGATTTCGGTTTTTCTTGTTGAGCACTTGGATAAACTTTATCATCGGTGATTTTAATAACAAGCGGCTTTGTTTGAGTCTTAAGGTCTTCACTAGCAGGAATATTTACAAGTTTGTTAGATTCTGTAAGTTCTGTTTGGCCTAAAAGTAATGACATTGTATCATAAGACTGCTTCAATGGCTCGCTGATCTTCTTGTCGAGGATTATTGTGTTACTGGTGATGCATTTAACTATCTGTGTCAAGAATGAGTAGATATACAAGATGTTTGGATGTACTGCATTGTATTGATGCATGAATTTCCTCGCTGTATAAACGAAAACAGGAATGAATCTTGACAAAATGATGAAATAGTTGTTAGAGTTGTTATTAGCGTCTCTCATCAAGTCTGGTATTTGCAAGTTCTCGATACTGATATTTACAGGATTAATCATGTCATCGCCTAGATCTATGTCAACACTTTCTGGAACGTTTTCATCAATAAGATCATTGTCGAATTTCGTGACGGTGTTATTGGAAATGTAGAGAGCTTTGAAAGGATATTTCGATAAATTAGGACGTGAGCTTCCATGCTTCTTCTGCGCGATAGCGATTATCTTATTGTACTTGTTGTTGACGAGTGGCGAGAAAACGTTTTTGGTTGTCATCAAGTTCTGGCCGATGAAAATGTCGTCGATTTTAATTGGCATCCTCAACTGATACCTTGATGCTTTGATGAAGCTGTATCTCTTAGTGAAAACATCGACAATTAAATCCATCAAATCTCTTCTGCTGCCTCTCTTGTAGACATCGTGGTAATGATCCGGAACAAATTTGATGAATTCAATAAGTTTTTGGATGATAAAGAAGAAAGCGCTGTTGTCGGTATTCTTGAATGCGTCATACAAATAGTCCATAGTTGTTTCAACTGGAGTCCACGTGTTATACCACATGTCCTTTGGCTCATTTGGATCGTAGGGCTCATCGCAGATTCTTATCGCGACTTTCTTCATAGTTTCTTCGTTGAATTCGTCTTCCATGACAATTTTATACTTGTTTCCTTCTACAGCGAAAATCGCGAAATTAGTGACATAATCAGGAATAATTCTCGGGTCATTGAAATCAACAATGACATCTGCATTGTATTCATCGTCAAGTTGTATCCATCTATAGGTGAATGGAGTGACAACGATCAATCTTCTAGGCGGACAAGGAATGTATTCGTTCGCTTTAATCGACTCCCATTTATGGTTTTCGTTGTAAAACACACACTGCATATCATCAAGTTCTTTATAGACAGGCTGGAAGCAGATGTCGTCGCCGTTGAATTTGAAATCAATGTCAGCGAAAATTATATCGAAGTGGTGGACTTTTTTGAAGGCTTTCTTGTTAGTTGTTATTGTGATGTCAAGGGATCCATCATCTTTTGCAAATTCAGTGAAAGAAATGTCGAAGCTGACAACGTTATCCTGCAGTCTGAACTCTTTAATATATATAGTTTCCGAGCAACTGTAATCAGCGATTAAAAAGTCTTTTGGATCATCGAAAACTGAATTAGCGTAAAAGAAATATCTGTAGCCTAATAAACCAGCGTATAAATATGTTTCTGGCTGTTTGTATTCCCGTGAATATCTGTTGTAGAACAGGAATAAATATGTTCTATCCATTTCGTTATACATGTGCAAATCGAGTTTCGTTGAATTTGCAGTAATCGACAAGTTTGCATCTATATCATTTTTAACGGTGACTTCTGTTTCTTTGTCTTCTTCGTAATAATCTATTTGGACGTTCGATTCGTTATCTGTTGTTATTTTGTGCGGAATTCTTTCGAAAAGAGAGTTATATGTTGTGACTAATATTGTTTCATCTAGTTTTTTAACTAAAATCTTGTTGTGGTCTTTGTCATAAAGCAAATCACAGCCATCAACTTTGACATATAAATCTAAATTGATTTTGTTGACATCCAGGTAAACAGGGAAAGATAACTTGCCGAAAGACAAAGTCGCTGATAACTCTTGATAGCCTGTTTGTAAATCTAAAGTGTTGATTTTAAGAATAATATCATAATTAACCCTTGAAATTGAAAAGATTCTCGGCCCCGAAATTTGTGGCGAAAGTTGGTTATTGTCAGTTTTTATAACAATCTCTATCGGCTTCCTTTGATTTTCCGAGACTGTCGGCAAGTATAAATCGATTTTAGTGAAGTTCGCTATCTGGAAGTCGTCGTTTAAAGTCATAATAACCAAATTGTTTTGCCCGTAATCATAAATGTTTTGACAAACATTCGGACTTTTTAGAATAGAGTTGATTTTACTCGGCAAATCTACTTCGCTTATTAACAGCTCCATTTCGTCTATTCTTGATTTGATTTGCATGTATTCGTTTATCTTCTTCCTGTCCGATGATATATAGTCCTTGTTTTTGTCGAGAATCGATTGTGAATGTAAAACTAGTTTGAAAGTGTTCTCAAATTTGTTTGTAAAGTTTACAACGCTGACAAGTTTTTCGTAAATAAGTTTGAGTTTGTCGAAATCGATTTTCGGGTATGATTTATCCGATGGTATGCTTATGTCGATGAATTCAGGCGTGCCCAGCTCGAATGTGAAGTCATTCTTTCTAAATTTGTTGTCAAATTGGAACAAAAAGTAGTTATTTCTTGTCTGGAATTTAAAGTAGTTGTTAGTGATCCTGTTGGTTATCTTCAGGTCGGCCGATTTCACGAAGACAAGCTGGTGAAGTGATGTCCTGGCATTTCCAAAATCTAATATTTCCTTCGCGCTTTTTATCAATTCGACCAATTCGTCTTTCGGATAATCGTAGCTGTTGTCGCTGGAGCCCTTGGCCATCGGCCCGACGAGGATGTTCATGAAGGCCATGAGATATTGGGCGAAAAGCAGGCTGAGGTTTATTCGCTCGCTTTTTGCGTTCTTTTTTAATATATTTTCGCAAATGGGTATGATTTCTTTCTCGCAATCTTTGAGTTTATCTTGCTGTCGGTTAAGTATGTAAGTGTAAAAGTCTTTTTGGTAATTTACGTTAGGATTATTGAAATTTGGATGATATTTTTCTAAAAACTCGTTTACGTACACTGAATATTGGGGATTTTGGTTTCCAAAAGCTATAAAACTTTCTTTGATCGTAGACCAGAATTCAGGTGTCACTTCATTAGCCATGGAAATGAACCTTTCTATATGCTTCGTATTGAAAACTGACATGAAAAGTGGAAGTTTACACGACAAATCTTCGTTAACTTAAAATGTTTACATGGCAATATGACGATTTTTTGTCAAATTCATGACAAAAACATGATTGCCGTTTATTAATTAGTATAAGAGGAAAAAAAAACAGTACTCTTCATGCACAGCAATGTTTTACGGCACATGAAGCGATCTATATCAGTTATTTCTGATTTTGACCAACATGATTTTTATTCAATATTTTTGTTATCGATAAGGTAGTAATTTCTACAATTAATTATATTAGGAAATCTTTGCTTATTCATAATTGTCTATTTATGTGTGATGATTTTTGAAAAATATCAAGATATTTGTGATTTATCTTATTCAATCTTATAATCCTTAGATACTTGTTTGATATTTTCGCATATATGCATACTATGCAAAATCATGTTATAATGAATTGCTTTGAGAGTTTAATTCAGATTCACAAAATTACATATGCTATTTGTGATTTCAATTGGTGGATGTAGTGTTCACATCATAATTAATTGATCCCCAATAGTTTGCACTATTATTAATTGCTTTAATATAAAGATCGAAATTAACATCAATTTTATATGTGTCTGATGAGAAATATGAAACAAAATAGCATATAACACAAAAATAAAAACAATTTATTCAGATTTTTGCGGCTGTTCCGCTCTAGTAATATAGTATGTGATTTGGTTTCCTTTTCCTTTCAAGAAAGTTGATCCACGCTGAACAATCTTATATCGTGGAAGTTTGCTGACCAATTCTTTTGTAGATGAGCTGATGTGAACTTTGTTTGTTTCACAAGTAGATTGAAGCCTCGCTGCAATGTTTATTGGATCACCAATTATATCGAAAGCAGATTTATCTGTTCCCAAAACGCCTGCAATGATTGGACCTCCTGTGTTGATTCCAATTCTCACTTCTAAATCAGATGAAAGGTTTCGATTTATTTCATCCAATTTTTCCATGACATCCAAACCAAATTTTATCGACTGGTCGGCATGTGATTCAGGGATACAGTCAGCATTAAACAGGCCACATGCCGCCATGTATATATCGCCAATCAGTTTGATCTTTGTTATCATGTTATAGTTTTGCGCCAATTCATCAAGTTTCGCGAAGTAATATGAAAGATTCGCCATTATGTCTTTAGGCGAAAGATTCGATGAATATGCAGAGAACTTGTTAATATCAATGAAAATTATTGTTGCCGATGGGACCTGGAAACTAATATCTTTGATTCCTTTGTTGATTTGGCAGACAATGTCTCTAGGAAGGATCTGATAAAGCAGCTTTTCACTTTTTGCTTTTTCGTCTTCAGCAATTTTTTGTTGTGCCATTAATTTAGATTCATCTTTGATAATGAAGACAAAAGAGTTTAATATGTTGTTGATCTTCATTCCAATTATTATGCAGTGGACAGGAATTGTCTTTGATTCATCAGAAACAACTGAATAATCAAGCTCAAAGTGCATCGAAAGTTGTTGGTTCTTCATTTGGTCCATTATCGAGTTGATTTTCTCCATGTACTCATTGGAAAAGAAGGAGGAAATCGACTGGCCTAGTATTTGATCAGGTGTATAACCTAATAAATGCGTTGTTGCACCATTTGCAATTTCAATAATTCCATGGATATTTGTGCAAATTATTGAATCGTTTGCATTTTTGATTATTGAGCCTTCCATTGATGGTTTCTCGTTTCCAACTGATTCTGTTTGCTTCAAGAACATCTTGCTGAAGTTCTTGTTGTTTAGCAAAACATATGGGTTGATTCTCTTGATGACAAATAATGCCGATTTGTAGCATGAAATTCTGTTGTTGTAATAAGCAACTTCGAAAGCGATACAGACGATTATTCCAACAATCAAGAAGAAAGCTAGCACGCAGATATATTTGAACATGTTGTAGTACTGATTGTCACTTAATTCATTGATTCTTTCTGATGCTCTGTATATTCTGTCAAACAAAATGTAATTCGACAAAAACAAAGAATGTACAACTGTCTCATGCTTGAATGTCTTGTTCATCATCATGTCTTGGATTATCTCTGTTGCATAGTGATTGTATATTTTAATTTGTTCGTGGATGCTCGCGTGTTGATAATAAAGACTTGGATCCGTGACATTGTTTGTTAGTTTCTCGTTGACTATATTCAGCAAATCTAATTCTTCATCGAAACCTTGGCATGGAGTCGAGCCATTGACTCCATGTATCAATGCATCATCAGCTTCTTTGTATTTCTGCAGAATGAAAACAGCAATTTTGATGAAGAATGGATGTGTTTGTGGGCGATAAGCTTCAGGAATGTCTTTCATGATAATAGTGTTCATTAAAGTGTTCAATGACTCAGCGCTCAATGCCAGTCTGTTTGCTGAAAATTTATTCCAGTGATTGAGCTTAACTAAGTTGTCTGTTATCTTAAGGAAAATTAAACAGCCGATCATAACAATCGCGAAGAAGTAAAAAGAGAAAATCATGTGCATGATTATCAAAAATGTTCTCATTGTTCTTTTTCCTCCAAAGTCAGTTATAACCAGATCTGTTTCTTTTGAGTTTATCATCATTGATTCGTTGGCTTCTGCTCTTGCTTGCAGGTTAATCGACTTCAAAATTCTTTTGAGTTTGTATTCAGTTATTAATGTCAGAAAATGAAGGATTAACATCGGTAAACTGCAGAAAACTAATGTCGAAAATGGAACGCAAAGAGAGTAGCTCTTGAAATAATTCTTCATTTTGTCTGCATCTGCTTGTTGATGCTTTCCAATGTCATCGTAAAGCTGTGTTGATCCTAAATATTGACTGAAGAAGTTATTCGCCAGTTCGCAAACATCAGGATCATGATTTATATTGTAAAAAGAAGTCATTCCTGAAAGTTTCCTTCTTGTTGCATACATCTGCGATAAAATAGAAGCCAAAGAAGATAAACTCGTCACTGAAATCATGCAATGATGTTCGAAAGAATTGTAATTTAAATGTGTCTGAATCAACATTGAAGCAAAATTGGTCACATTCGTGCCTTTGATTGACTGATTAGTTAAATGATTAATTAACTTCATGTAGTACTTTGATCCATATTGTGTGAAATTCACTATGTTGGGAATGATTGGTTTTTGCATGTCAATAAATGGTCGAGGATTATCTGTCGTTTCAAGATAGCTTCTAAATTTAACAACATACTTCTGCAGGCCATTGTGCTCGAAGAAATACTGGCCCATGATGCATATATTAGACAATGCTCCATAGAATCTTGAATAAGATAGATATTTGAGCATTTTCATGTTGTTTATGTGTTCGTTAATTCTTCTTTGAGCAAAAAATGTTCCAAGGCCGCAAATGAAGACTACATACAGTAATATTGCTATTACGAACTTCCAAATGAGCTTTATAGGCATTGGAACATGAGAATTCAGCAATCTTTGCAACGCAATTCGTTCGCGTGAAAATTTAATCAAAGAACTTCCAACGTGATCATCAGATTCTATTCTAAATGTGTCTGAATCGTATTCCTCTTGCTTATAAGTAGTCTTAGTGGATTTATTCATAAAACTGTTGTTTTCGTCTTGTTTATATTCTGGATTTTGCTTTATGGCACCGTCTGTATCTACAATTTCTTTCGTCAAATATTTTGGAAATGTTTTCACGAAAGATTTGAAGCAGTCATCAACAGTGAAGCAGATTCCTAGTTCTATTACTTCTTGTCTGTGTTTTATCTTTATTGATTCAATGAAATCGCTTTCTGCTTCGATTAAATATCTGCAGTATTGTTCGCACAGTTTTGGATTGTTCGGGTGATTTATCAATGATTCTTTCCACAACGCTTTAGTTTTCATGCACATGTGTGATAAATTCTCGAAGTATGTATTGGAGAATTTGCATTCCAGGCCTAGTTTGGTCATCATTTCGCATTGCTGTGATAAGTTTTTCATTTCGAGTAGCTTTAGTTTCGCGTGAGAATTGTCAGCAAATTGTCGAATCATTTTTATTATTTGGATTTGATATATTAGGAATCTGGAGTCAAAACTGAGTTTTCTTAAGTTCAATAGTTTCTTCTCGAGTTCATTTTGAAGCCTTGACTCTTTAGGGAAGAAATTAACGAAGTAAAGACAAAGCTTCAATTCTTTTTCTGTGTTGAAATTTTCCGATATATATCTGATCAATGAAAGATTGTAGAAACATGGTGCAGCGTTCTGGAAACCAACTCTTAAATATGTCAATGCCTTGTTTGAGCTCTCTGTTAAGTTTAGTGAGTCGTAGTAATTCGTGTATTCTTCATTTGTTTCTTTTATGACACTTAATCTTTTCACGATTTCTTTTTTTCTGATTTCGAAGTAAAAATAGAAGATAACAACACATATAGCATTGACTGCGATGATACTTATGAAAATGATCTTTTTATCGATTGATGGCTTGAAAAAAGAGATAACTGAGAAAATATCTCCTGAAATGCAGCCACAACAGAAACCAACGAAAGCTGTTAAACTTGTTGTCTTCACTATGTAAAGATACTTCAAAATCATGATAATAACATATATAATAAACGCGATATTCATGATAATGATAACCAAATGCGACCAATTTTCGAATACTTCGAATAAAAAGTACATTATTAGGGTCAAATGCATGCTTAAAGTGATCATGGATACAAATGTTGCATCAAAGTTCAATAGCGGTGAAGGATCCAAAAATACTGAAACTGAATTCAAATATTGGACTCCAATAAACGTGTAAGTCATATAGATCTCATTGATAATCGATAGCACAAGTGAAGCAATGATTTTCAATGATTTGTTTCCATATGTTATTAAAAAAAACGTTTCTCCAGCAATTACGAGATTTGGTATCATAAATGCCATAAGAATGGTCTCAAAGTATAATCCAATGGGATAGTTAAGGCAACAGATGAATTTTCGCTGAATTTTGTAATAAATTAACTGAATTTGCATCAAAACAAACGATAATATATTGAAAGAAGTAAATATTATCGATACATTCAAGTAGTATGGCTCTTTGGCTGGATGTGGGACGTAGAAAAGTATTGTTCTTATCTTATTTATTATTTCAATATTTTGATTTTGTTGCCAATAATTGGTCCATGGCCATGTACACATGAACAGGACTTGAATGAAGAAGAGCAGCATGAATGGATACAAGATAATCGCTGGGATTTTCGTTTTTTGAAAGATTTGCGTCCACAAAGGAAAGTTATAATCCATTACAGACGATTTATGTGTTGCACTATTGACAACAGATAATGACTCTATAGACGCGGAATGCTGGTTTTGCGCATCCGCTTTCATAGATCAAAAAATAAAACTAAAACACACAAAATTTCAGTGAATATTTATCTATCGAATGTGTTTAACGTAGATAACATATACTATTTCTTGTGTAGAATATGATAATAATGGTTTTATTTAGTTAGGAAGTTTTGAATGGAGTTTTTGACGCCGATAGATGCAGATTGAAAATTGGGATTGAATTGTAGTGTTAAACAGTCATAAATTAGCAGCTGTTGACAGTGTATGGGTTAAATTTAGAGTCTGTAAAGAATTTATCCCGATTATTTTGAATGTAACGAATTTTTATGTTTTTAACAAATTGTCGAGAAATATTGATATATCAACCAAAAGCAGATGATTTTCATTATATTCAATTCTTAATTTTGAATGTTTCAATGAAATTTACGAAATAAATTTTGAAAGAAGTAAATGAAATTAATAATACACAAATACTTTCCACAAACTTTTATGAGCAAAATCATCCATAAATACTAATGTTGCCGCATATTATTTTTCAAAAATATCGAAAATTTATCAATACCATTATTTTTGATGAATTTTGAAGGTATATTGTTAATTTACCAATGTATTTGAATGGTTTAAAATGTCCAAAACCTCATTCTAACGGAAATTTCAATGATGAAAACTTATAATGATGTTAAAAAGGCATTTCATGATAATGATTCCAATATAATGTTTATATATAATACAATTTCAATACTAACAATCGATAATTTTGATGATAATATAAATTTGATCAAATTTGAAATTAGAAACAATTTGTTGTTATATTTTTGTTCAGATGTCCGTAAAATGAAATATTCTTTGTTTTATTTAATTGATAATCGTTTAAACAAATTTTGATTTTGATGAAAAAATTGAAATTTGTTTTCTAAATAAAAGCAATATCAAATAATTTAGTTGCGCTCACCACGGATGCGTTGAGCAAGCTGAACATCACGCTCCATGATTGTAACACGGTTTGCATGGATAGCGCAAAGGTTTGTATCCTCGAAGAGGCCGACGAGGTAAGCTTCAGAAGCTTCCTGGAGGGCAGCGATAGCGGAGGACTGGAAACGAAGATCACC
>MRSU01011690.1:0-44315 GCA_008369845.1 Trichomonas gallinae
CTTACCACCATCTAACTAATAATCGTTTTCCCCTCAAATTATTTGGGGGGACTGCAAACTGTGGCAAAACTGGGTATATCAAAATGAATATCTCAGAAACTGAGTTTTGATAAAGACAAAAAATCTGATATGCTATGAGTCTAACCATTTGGTTATAGGAGCATTGAATGTAATACAAAGTGATAAATTCAAACATGTAAAAAATCGAAAATATTTTCCATATTTAGAATGATATTTTTGAAGTTTGGATATTATTTTTGGATAACACAACTGACAAACATCAAGGTGGTTGATGGATGAGATCTATCGGAGATAAAAAACAACAAGCCCCCTAAAAACAATACAAATTAGGGTGGGTCACTCTGTCAGAAAACTGACAAATTGATTTCATTCAAAAAAAATAACCAATAAAATTTATATAAATTTCTTAGTCATTATATGAACATCAAAAAAAAATGTCACTTTTAAAATTTCAAAAAATTATCTAAAAATATTGATATATTTGTGTTAGTGGTCATTTTGGTATAAACAAAAAATTGTCACTTTTGAAGTATTCAATTTTACAATAGTGGAAATTTATGTAAAATGTGGCATATAATATTGATAACAATTTTATAATGATATTACGCCTGTAAACTTTGAAATTTTGAAATTTTTACTTTGAATGAATTCACAATCTTTGTTACTTTTATAATTACATTATCTAAAAATGATGGTTTCTATAAAGTGTAGATTAGAAATTTTTGATGGATAAATTTTCGATAATGTCACGTTTTAATAATGGATATTGAAGAAGTCAACTGGTCTGATGAATTGGATGGTGAGAATTTTGAGCTCCCATTAGATAACACACATGTGCATGGCTGCCATTGGAAGTGCAAAGATGGAGAAGCGCAGTATGTACTATTGTTTTTGCATGGTTTGTGCTCTACTGTTGGATTTAACGCGAATTTATTGCGTGAAATCCCCAATCACTGTGGTTCTGCGCTTGCCACGGACCACATTGGATCCGGTCACTCACCTGGATCCAAATCACATACATCAATAGACCAAATATGCAGAGAAACAACAGAATTGATTAAGTATACTACATCTTTGTATCCAAATACACCGATTTTCTTGTTCGGGCATTCACTTGGAGGCCTCGCTGCCTGTAAATTTACGCTTATGCATTCGCCTGAGGTTGATAAACTAGCAGGTCTCATTTTGCATGCTCCATGGTTGGAAACAACTGGTGGATTGAAGCAATCATTCGTTTTGAAAACATTTTTGAGTATTGCTTCATTCGTTTGCCCAAGATTGCAGCTGAATACAGGATTGGATGTCACCAAATCTGTATATCACGATAGATATAAAGAGACTGTCCTTAACTCACCTCACATAAATAAAGCGATCACGCCTGTCCTACTCAAATCCGTGTTTGAAGCGATGAATTATATCAAGTCGAATACGCATAATTTCCCGAAAGGACTTCCTTTATTGTTCATGCAAGGAATGCTCGATAATCTCGTGAATCCCATCAATAATGTCGCATGGGCTGAATCAGTACAGAATATTAATGGCGATGATATTGTTTCTATTGCAAAATTCGAAGACGGTCCCCATGATATCACAAAATTCAAAACGAGGAAAGAAGCCCTCGAAAAAATGTTCGGATTCATCAATCATATCATTGCGAAATAATTTTACCCCATTTTTTTATTGTATGATTTGATTTTATCAAATTATGTAAATTTCTAACTTCATTTATTTTACAGTATGTTTTTTATTCGTATTTACTTGGATATAATCGAAGGATTTACTAAAATGGGACTTTCGTTTTATAAATCGATTCTAAATCATGTTTATTCGATGTAAATGTCGTATATGAGGATAAGATTTGATGGCGACTATTCTCGACTAAAGTTAGTTTTTGTATTGATTTGATTCGATCTCATATCATTGGATTCCAGGTATTTGTTCAGCTTGTATTCGAGAAGAAGGGAGAGTAAGATATGAAATGTTTGAAGATGATTTGTTGAATGTTATATTTTATTTCTTCAAGAAAATTTTTATAATTTTATTTTGTAGATTTCAGAAATTTTTATTAGCTTTTTAAGATGAAAAATAGAGGATTTCTAATATTTAAATGAAATATGTCGTTTTAATTTTCGTTTTTTGTAATTTTCTAATAAGTTGTATTTATATTCACGTGTATATATCGAAACAAAGTACTACATTCACGAGAGAAATGTATCTACAAGTAGTAAAGAAAGTATTCATTTAATACGAAATGTCGTTTACCATGAACAATGAAATTATCTAAAAAATTAATTCATGCGAATGAAGGAAATAAAAGCACTACAGTTCATTTCTTTGGCTTTATATATCCAAGCAGTGCGTAAAGTTACGTTATTTTGAGTAAATACAGCGAGAGATTTTTGTATGCACATATATTTGACAAATCAATCCAGGGTTGTATTTTTTACTCTGTTTAAGTGAGAATACCTATTCTAATTTAGCTTTTACTAAAAAGTAATTTTCTTTCATTCTCTATAATTTGCTTTGCATTCGTGAAACTACTAGATATTTTACTTTATATCTCACATGTAGTAAAATTATGAGCTTAAATCTACGTACTATCGTTGATATTCTGCTTAAATCGAGATATCTGTTTGTAGAATATGATATGCGAGAAGTGTGCGCGATGTAATGTGTTGTAAGCCCATCAATGAATCTATCAACGCCCTATCGCAAATTGGCGATAGAACAAAAAAAGAAAATGTCAATAGTAAACTGTAGATAATGTATTTAAAATTTTAGAAATTTATTGAACTATTCGAAAAATAGAGGTATATATCCAAGATTTTCAATTTTTAAATAAATCGATCCAAACTATAATTGGATATAAATAGTTTGTATTATTTAGATTTTAAATTCTAATTATATTCATCGAGTTATAGATGAAACAATTATTTGTCAATCTAAAAAAATTAATGAACATATGATAAAGTTGGACGAGTGATTAAGTCTTAAATTCCACTCCTTATGTTCAACTGCCTTTGATCAGAGCCTAATATCAAGCTACTGCATATTTATACCTGATTAATGCAAAGTATAAAATATGTTCTCGTTTTTCGGGGATATTAATTAGTTTCAATACATTACTATTCAAAATACAAGACTGATCGTAATGAAACTACATTGTTATTCCCTAATGATTTTTCCATATTATTTGATCATTTAAACTGATACAAAATAAGCCATCTCATATTCTACATATTGGAAACTGTAGTAATTCTTTCCCATCTATATCTTGACAAATCAAATTATATTCTCAAAAAAATTTATTTTACACATTTACAGAAATGAAATACACGTATTAGACGCAACAATTAGCTACTTTAGCTTCTTTTCGGGAAATATTTTTATTTTTCCAAAGCGATTTTGATTTTGAAATACATTCTCTAAATCAGCTCAAAACTATTCACAATGATTACAATTATCGAAATGTATGCATACTAATCTAACTACTACGTGAATTTTATGCAATTTTTTCAAATAAAATTCATTTGATAAAATTTAATTCGCTTTTTTTTAAAAAATGAGACCGTACCAATTCATTTATATGAATTTTGAATCTAATGAAGGCTAATGAAATATATTTTTAAATGCATTAGATAAATTTGATTAATTTTGATTTGTTGTAATTGTTTTAGTTCTCTTCTCCACTTAATATCCATTATATTGGATACAGGCTACATGTTGCCAGTTCATCTGTGGTAAAATTATAAATATTTGTTGATGAAAATGATGAAAAAAATGTTGATGGATTTTTTGAAATTGATATTTTTTTCATTACATGAAGATCGAGATTGTCTTTGTTTCCCACAGAACGAATGACACAGAACCATGCTTCATTATCAATGCAGAGGACTGCTCGTATATCTTCAATGTTCCAGATGGCTCGCAAAGAGTCTTCATGGAGAAAAAATATAAAGTTTCAAAGATAAAGAGTGTTTTTCTTTCAAGTAATGATGAAAACTCGACTGGAGGTCTCCTTGGAATGATTTTTACAATGCTTTGCGTTGAAAATTTTGTTCCACCAAAGATTTGCGGCCCAGATTGCATAAAAGATCAATTAATGACTAACATTGCATATAAAAATGCACCAGAACTTCTTCCAGAAATATTAGAATCTTATCAAGATGAGTTTATCGAAGTGAATAGAATTCAGTTATCGAAAACAGTAGCTTTTGATATCAAAATGTGCGATTATCCAGGCAAATTTATGCCAAACAAAGCCAAACAGCTTGGAATTCCTGCTGGTCCATTATTCAAAAAATTAGTTGCAGGAGAATCAATAACTCTTGATGATGGACGTGTAATACAGGCATCGGATTGTGTAGGGGAATCAACACCAGGTGATAATTTACTTGTTATCGATGCAAGATCGATTGATGACTTAAAATGCATTGAAATTACGAAATATAATACTGTCATTCATCTATCGAGTAATGATTTGCTTGTTAATAATGATTATGTTCAGTTTTTCTCGAATATCAAAAATAATTTTGCATTTTGCACGAATAACTCAGTAGTTTACAAGACTGTCTATGACAAGTACCAAGAATGCTCACAGTTGTATCCAGAATTTCTCAAGCCTTTATCATCATCAATGAATTCATTTAATCTTCCAAATCTTTACACAGTTGTATCAGAATCAGACATATACACAATTGCACCTCTAGACAAGAAGAAACTATATCCAGCAAAGAAGACAAGCTGCGATGAAGTAAATGGTGAATATCCACAATTTGAAACTTTCGGAGTAACTTTTCTTGGCACCGGAGCTCGACAACCACTTAAAATGCGCAATGTAACAGGCATTGTCGTTCACACGAAGTCAGGTGTTATTGCTGTAGATCCAGGAGAGGATTATGTTGGACAGCTGAGGAGAAAATACGGTCGCGAAGTTGCAGAAAGATTAATGAAAGAAGTCAAAATGATATTCATCACGCATATACATGGCGACCATAACTATGGCGTCCATAAACTGTTGTCCGAGAGATCGAAGGTATCAGATGAAGAAATAATATTGCAAGCTGATCAAGATTTGATTGATGAAATTAAGTTTTTCGAAAAAGGCAGAAAATTTAATATAAAATATGTAAATAGAGAAGTTAACTCAGTTAATGTTGGAAATAATGTAGTACACAGCATCCCAACATCTCATTGCCCAGGTTCTCATGCTATACTAATAGATATAGATGGAAAATACAGATTTTCATTCACAGGAGATAAGAATCAAAAAGATGAGTTTATTTCCACTGTCGGAAATTGCGATTTTCTCGTCCACGAAGCAACATATGATGATGACAAAGCTGAAAAAGCAGACAGCGTTGGACACAGCACAATAGGCGAAGCTGTTGCTGCAGGCAAGAAACTCGGCGCAAAAACAGCTTTGACTCACATTTCAGGTAGATACTCGAAAGGATTGAGTTCGCCTGATAGCGAATGCTTCTTTGTGTTCGATTATCTTTTTGTTCCTTTCGAGAAAATCAACGAAATCAATGCTGTTTGCGATAAGATGAACTCATTACTAAGCTCTGAGGAATAATAATTTACAATTTTTTTATCTTTTTTGTTAAATTCTAATTTGTATTTAATATAATACTTTTTATAGCTTATATAATAAAATATCGTATTATTTACTGCATATTTCAAAGTTTTGATCATCATTAATTTTATTGCTTAATAATGAACTATTTATCATTCATTATTCAAAAAAGTGCACTAATTGATACATAGTTTTTAATAGATGCAAATATATAAAAGAAAAATATTTTTTCGAAATTTTATTTGATAACGATAATGCAAAATTTATATTAAAATTGTAATTAGTTAAACTTAACATCTCCATTCTTAGCTATATGACCTATGATGCTGACGTCTTCATCATCATCTTGGAATGGTTCATAATCATTAAAATTATTGTCATTGAGAATCTCACCGAAGATCTCCATTTTGTTGATTGACATGCAAGGAGGCCAGCCTGGGCATGGTTCATTCTGGATTAATCTGATGTATTTGGTTGTGTAATCTTTGTTGAATTTATAGGTCTTTTCATTGCATCTGCGCATGGAATCATCCCTTTCTACCTTATGAACTTCAGTCCAAGTTTTATTATCATCGGAAATCTGCATAGACCAGCTGTATAAGCAGCAATCAATGCAGTATCCGTAATCTTCGCAGCAGCAATCATGGTAGCAACATCCGCAACGAATGAAATAACCATTAATCTTGAATTTCTTATCTTTAAGTGAAAATGTTATCCATGGATGTTCATCGTATGTTTTCCCGCAGTTTGAGCACCAGTCATATTGTTTATCGTAAGGATAAATCGCATATTCAGGCTTCGTCATCTGTGTTGAACCATTAATGTGTTGTTTTGATGATCCACTCGCGTCAATAACTACAATTTTATCATCAAAGAGTCTCTTAAATATTCCATTTGTTTCAACTGAAGCTGATCTTGCAAATAACAGATTTACAAGCATAAAATGACTTTACACGACAAATTTAATTTTACATGACAATTAACAATTTACATGTCAAAATAACGATCCCCATCATTCTATGGATTGGATAATTGTTTTGTACACCGCAAATAATAACAAGATGATCCATAGGACGTGTTTTATCATGAAAAACAACTAGATAATCACTGTAAAATTCTGATGATTTCCAAAGACCGACCTAAAATGTTTAATATTCATTATGGAAGATGCAATTCTATAGAGAACAATTTTACCAGTCTATATTTTGTTTTTAAGGGATGTTTATTAATGATAAAAGATATTTCAAATTTTCATTAACCCGTTAAATATCAAGAAAACGAATCACAGTTTCACAAATATTCATTCGATATGCAATTGAAATTATTGACAAACCCCACGGCCGATTAAAATGGAAAAATGAATTCTGTTGAAATTCTGGTATGAACGGGAATCGGAGTAAATCAACTTTTCGCAATCTTTGCAGTAATATCATTCATGGTTTCAAAAGATAGCTATCAATTATTTTCTATCTCTCAAGAATTTACTCGTGATCATGCAAAAATGAGATTTATGCTTATTTAAGAGTACTAGCATGTGTAGGCATGCGTTTGATAATCCGGTTTGATACAAAACTTGCAAAAAAAATTCATCTGAAAAAATGAAGCACGTTGGAAGTTTACTTTTGAGGAAATCTATTATACCATAATTGTACGGACATCAATTGCTTACCATATTTTTAATAACACACCTTTTTCAAATTTAAATCAGACAACACAATTTTGGGTTAAAATATTTGCACATACACACTCCATAAATTATGTTTTTATCATTTTTTTTATGGCTATATTTGAATTTGCAAGAATTTTGAAGCGACTTTTCAATTTTTTTCAGAGCAAAAAAACGATTTTGCAAAATTGACAAATTTCAAGATTGTAAAAATATAACAACAAAACATCCCTTGCATTGAGACAATTTTTCAGAGAAAGAGGATACGATTATTTAATTTTTTTTTTTATGAAGCATACTTATGTTCCAAAGTGTAGATTTACAGCAAAGGAGGATGTACAGCTAAACTCCCTAATAGAGAAATACGGAGTTGGAGCGTGGGATGAAATATCAGCTGAGATGCAGACAAGAACTCCACGTCAGTGCCGCGAAAGGTGGACAAATTATCTTTGTCCTAAACTTTCTAACGCTCCATGGACTGATGCTGAAGACGAAATCTTAGATGATTTATATCAAGAATTTGGAAGTAAATGGACAACAATAGCTGAATATTTCCCCAACAGATCTCCTAACTGTGTAAGAAACAGAATTAAATTGAAGCTTAGAAAAGAAGAAAAAGAAAACGAAAAACAGAAAATTCATCCACAAATTCCTGAACAAAAAGAGAAAAAAGTCGAAATTCCAGTAACTGAGACGTCTAAACCAAATACAGAACCGCAACAAACTCAAACACAAAGTAATTTAATGATATCAGATCAATATCCCGAGAAGGATTTACTCCAGCTACTAGACGATATTCCCGAGCTTACATCTATGTTTAATTAAATCATATTATGTTTTTACCTTACAAAAATTGTTAATTTTTAGTCAGTTATTTTTCATTTACTTTTTGGATAGTGATTCATCAACTAAACAATGCATAAAGTAATCAGGAGTTACTTGGCTAGGTTTTTTTAAAAGCGAAATTACATTCATAGGCCTGACGAAATATTTTTACAGGTTAATCGAAATTAAGCTGTTTAACATGCAGAAGATGCTAATATAACGCGTGCATGGACAGTAGCAGAAAAATTAAAAATAACTAATCAAAAACAGAAAAATAAAAACAAAAAATGCGATTTTAATAACAGTAATATAGCAAAAATATGCTGTTATTCTATTTTGCCTTAATTTTAGTAAAATTAAAAATAAAAAATTAGTAATAAAAAATTTACAACCAAGCAAAAATGATTGCTTTGTAGATTATTAGATAATTATTGATAAAATGGCCGAAAAAGAGTGAGATTCTTATTTTTCACTAATATTAATGCTTGTTTTAGCTTTAAATCCGATCGTACATACTAGATAATTTAGCAATAATTAATCACAATCTTTGCACCTCAAAAGCTATAATTTTTTTAAAAAAATAAAAGGGAAAATCTTTAAAAGCTTAGCGGTTCTTAGTGAAAAACATGATTAATTGGGTAAAATCGATGCTGATGGATTTGCCAATTTGTTATTTCTTTTTGCTTTTTCATTAATTGTATTCAAATATTTGAGAGCAGAAAAATCTACAGAATATTTTGTGAATAACGTTGGTTCATCTGAAATCTTAATTATATAAAATACGATAAATCTTTACAACAAATATATTTCATATAATTTTATATAATTGGTTCGAACGTTAAATCACAATTTGTGAAAAATATTTAAAAGTTTAAATTGAATAATTTTGAGAACTATTCAAATGATTATTTGAGAATTCTTTTATTTATCGTAACACGATATCGTCCATAATCTTTAGTTTAATTTCTCTGACTATTTATTTTTGAGACAGAATTGAATCGAATTTGATTGTATTATTTTTGGATGTTTTTACAGTTATCAATTATGTATTCATACAAATAAGTAATTAGACCGTAAGTCATTCAAAACCATAACCTTTGAATAATTATCCAAACCTCTTTCAAATTATTCATTGTGCGAATACAAATATCAATAATAAATTGGTTATTTTTTATGACACATTATAACGTAATCTTATCCTTTTTGCTATTGCATTAAGAGTGAATTTAAGCAAATTATCCCTCTCAAGATGAGAATAGTCTATAAACACTATCCTTTTTTAAGCGACCAATTTTTTTTTATTCGTCAAAATTTCCTTAGCGAATATTTTATTCATATATTATTGATTCTGCTCAGCATCCTATATATAATGAGAATGCCGGCTTAAATTTATTAATGATGGTTATTTTTACAGTCATTCAAAATTCCACAGCATAAAAATAATCAAATAAATTTGAAGGAAATATAAGTATTTATTTATTACTCATGATTTATGCATTATGTCCATATCTGACAGCAAAAAATGCATAATGACGTTTGAAAACATAAATATTTTCGTATCAACAACTGTTAATTTTTATTTTTTTTCCCCAAGCATGAAAAAATCAGATTATATGGTGCCAGGATTTACTTGGCTGCCCGTTGAATTTTGAGTGTAATTTTTTAATCATCCTGCTAGCAAACATGGCAAAAAAGTTTGTGCTACCCTTACCATTAAGCTGATTTTGCATCATGGTTATTCAATTGGGATGAAACAAGGAAAATCGATTTGCATTTACTCTTTTACGTTCTGGGTTTATGTCATTCATTCTTGAAACGGGAAAACCTGCTGCGATGACAGCAACGAGATCATTTATACAAGAGTTTCAGGTGGAAGACGGGCAAAATAAGATCTGAAATCTCCTCTATCATCCCTCGCCAATTTGACCAAAGAAACACAATGGTAGCACGTATCTGGTGATGTTTCTATCATTAGTTATCTGAATCAGTTTATATAAATTATTTTTTTATCCTTATTATTTCTTTCAAAACTGATATAAATATATATTGGTTAATTCTGCTTATTTCATTGTTCCTAGCCTCATGAACTGCAGTTTTCGTTGGGTTTCATGGAGAACAATTGTATTTTGATAATCCCGCTTTTGAGGTTCATTATCAAAATTATAATAAACATTTTTACTATGATGCGTTTTATGACAAAAAGGACATATATCATGGATTTGAAGCTATACACACATTTATTATCAAGAGTTAAGACTATACTCAAGAGTTCGCAACTTTATAACGAATTTTGCACAATTTTCAATATAATTATATTTTTTAATCGACAAACATATGTAAAACCGCTCCATAATGCAGTTTAACATCAATGAATGAGGTATATAGTGATGATCATTCAAGTACACCATGTCATTTCTTGATTTTTTGGATCCATATTTTATTTTTTCGAGTTTTGACAATAAATCAAACATAGATAGAACATATATGCTATTAGGTCTATGATATAACGGATTACCATATGTTTATATACTTTATTACAAATCAATATATTCATTTTGATCAATAATCATCAAAATTGGCTTGAGATCAATTGCTTGATATATAATTAGATCAATGATCATAATTCAACCTCTTAATAACCATTTATTGCATAACAATTTAATTTCAAAATATTAAATATTGAAATGTGTTGATGAAATTCAAAACATATATTCACTTCGGCCGGATTTATCTATTTTCAATAGCTTAAATGCTGTTGAGCATCAAAGAAAAAAACTATGCCATATTTTTTGCAGGAGTCTTCTAATGCTGAGTATATGAAGAACTACAATATTTATCGCAAAAACTGCCATCGTTCTTATTGCAGAAGGTATATACAGCATAATGTTTTATTCACTAGATAATATTGCAAATTAATCGCTTTGTCACACATTAATATGACAAATAGCCTATAGTTTTGCATGTTTTATGCTTAAATGCATATATATCTAATTCAATTTATCTTTTGATCGAAATTACAATATAAAACAAATCCTAATTCAATTTATGATTATGATTCATTCATTCTACCTTTCAAACAGTGTAAACATGGGATAAAAAAGCGTAATTCGCCGTTCAATAATAAATATAAACAAGTGTCGTAATTAATGAAAGAGACTAATTTATAAGTAGTAGATGTGACGAAAACCAATCAAAATTGTAAAATTCCAATATATTGAGAATTATCAATTTTGAAAATCTTACAAATGCATGGTTGTAATTAACAGCATGAGCCTTGACCTTTGTCCTTCTTTGGAGTATGAACGATTTCGTGCTGTGCTTGTGATTTTTCCATAGATGTGTAAGCAATCTCAGCAACAGCCCTGAATAGTTCATTAATATTGAAACCCGACAAAGCAGAAGTCTCCATGTAAAGCGATGCGTTAATCTCTTGTCCGTATGCTTTAGCTTTTTCAACGTCAATTTTTCTGTTTTCAAGATCTGTCTTGTTGCCGACAAGAATCATCTTCACACCAGGCCCAGCTCTCTCTTTCAGCATCTGGACGAATTCAGGGAGAGATTCGAAAGATGCAGCGCTCGTTACATCGAAGACAACGATTGCAATTGATGCTCCGCTGAAGTACATCTGGGTAAGTGAACGGTATCTTTCCTGTCCAGCTGTATCCCAGACGTTCAATGAAATCATTTCTCCATTAACTTCAACTTCCAAGCAACAATTCGCAGCTCCGACAGTAACTTTCGCTTTCTCTGGGAATTCTCCAGAGCTCGCTCTCTGAACAATGCATGTTTTTCCAACGTCAGACTCTCCAACAATAACTACCTTCACTCTCATATTGGATATTTGACGGATAATACTTTACATGGCAAAATTTATTTTATTTACACAAAATATTGCCAATGTTTATTATCTAGCTTCTGCAACAGTACAAACACTATTCAGCGTCATATATACCATTAGCAACAGTCTCATAATAAATATACTATTTTTTAAATTTATGATTTGGATAACAAAGCTTTTTTAATGGATTATAACTATTTTTGTTAGTCTAAAATATATTATTTCTATTAGATAAATTCATATCAATGTACATAAACATAAAAATACTGTTTTAAAATCATGATTCCAAAATTATTTGCATTATAAGTTATAGGTGCTTAATATCAAAAAGATATTTCCTTTTCAATTATATATTCAATCAATGACATTCTAATAGCATTAAATATATAATTTTTCAAAAATATCGAAATTGAAGTCCGATCATAATACATATATCATATACATAACAAATATTTAATATATTAATAACAAAAATATAAAATAATATAACTAATCAGTTTCAGTGTCAATTGATACAGAAGGAGGTCCAGAAGTATCATTGTCTGGGACTTTAGCTCTATGGTGATCTTTAATATGGTGATCTATTTTAACCCTTTTAGGTTCTGGTTTCTTTTCCTCATCACTTTCATCATTATTACTTTCTTCTTCTTCAGCCGTTGAGTACTCATAAGTATATTCGTCATCATCATTGAGAGATTTTATTGCAGAAACAGATTTCTTTGGAAGTTTTTTGTAAATGAAAAATCCGACGCCGCCGAGAGCAGCCACACCAACTACACTTCCTGCAGTTGCTGATGTGGCTACTAGAAGAGTATCACTCTTTCGTGCTTCCTCTTGCTTGAATTCTGCTTCACATAAATATGTACTTAAGAAAATTATGCGAAGCTCTGATTTTGTGAGTGAATCTTTTACATAATCTTTTTTAACTGACGTATCATCGTCAACAAATATACGATTAATTTTGTAATTTGATATTTTTTGACCAATAACGAGATTTGAACAGTTATTACGTATGAAGTATGAATTTTCCAGTACAGATGGTGTTTCCGACTGAAAAACGATACAAGCGCTAACTTTTTGTAGAAACGAATTATTTGCAATATTTAAATGGTGAAAATATGAAGTATTAACATGTATGAGATCGTAATGACTTGGAAATTCTGATAAGAGGTTATGCTGTATATTGGAATAAGAAAATTCCGTTTTAGTTATTCCATTATAAGCTCCAGTCGCAGAAAATGAATTTGAATGATTAAGATATTGAATTCTTCCATCCATCGACATAAAACTCAAAGCATTAAATGCGTTTTCTTCTTGTGAACCAGTATTAAAAATCGAAAGATAAGAAATATTGACATTACCAGATCCTACGTAGAACAGAAGTACTCCAGGATATTTAATATCCGATAAAATCTTGCAACCGCATGTTCTTACTATTGTTACATTTCCATTTGCTCTCCAATATAAAGTGGCTCCTGCGTAATTTTTAGTAATACCTGAGAAAAACGAGTCTTCAACAAGTAATTTATACTGTGATTTAGCAGATAATTTAATAACATGAGTATTAAAGTTTATCGCTTGTACTTTATCCAGGTAAACGTTTCCATCATAGTTCATATCAGGTGTTATAATCTTCGTGATGGTTGTATTTGGCTCATCCGCGTAATAATCATTCCATCCCGAAGCTGCCAATGTAAAAAGAAGAAACATTTTTAAAATAAAACATTTTTTGAATAAACTTCAGAAAAAAGAGCCTTATTTTTTACATGATAACCATTGAGTGAAATGATCACAAAAAATCAGTAAAACATTTTTAATTTTTTCAGTCAAAAATTGCCAAGCACGAAATAAAATAATACCCAATATGTTATCTGCATTTTTTATTACAAAAAATCAATATTAAAAATTGAAAATTGGTAAGTCCCGAACAATTCTGACATTTTAGAATAATTATTTTAGATTTTTTTCAGATGTTGATTTAAAAAATATTTATTCAATTTTATAAATATTTAAACGCAAGTATTATATGTTCTTTGTTGTCATTTTATATTTATTGACTTAATAAGGAATACAAAATTTTATTAATTCACAAAAGTTAATGAATTATTTCAACAGAAATATGGGCAAAGCTCATGGCATACATAGGATGGTTAAAAATGTTTTTTGACTCATATTTTTATATCAAATGTTATCCTAGTTTTTTTCTTCATCGTTTATGTATCGAAATAAGGAACATATAGATTCTATAGGTCTTTGACTTCGTAGAAATTGGCAATAACCTCAATGAAATCTTGTTTTTATTTTCCAAATTAATTTTTCAGTTTTTAAGGCTAATTGATACGATCTAGCAACACAAGAGTGATATTTAAAGCGATTTTTCATGCAGTTATTTTGCAAATATTGATGTGTCGCTCAAATTTACAAATTATTGTACACTGCAAGATAAACACGCGACTTGCAATTTATGGACGATATGAAAATCGTTACAATTATCCAGATTTTGTCATTTTTTGTCCAATTAAAAAATTATTTTGTTCATCCAGTAAATCATGATTCTATAAAAAATGCAGCTTATAGACAAATTCCAAATACAACTACGCTTTCTTTTGGCACAAAAATTCCGAGTCGCGTTTGATATGTTTTAAATTTTTATATATATTGACTTAGCAACTTAATCTATTTGGATTTATATTATCAAACATGTTCCCTATTGATTAGACTTACTTTTTTGGTTTCTCGAGGCAAATAATAATTATTTTCAAAAAAAAATCAGATTATTTCATAAATTATCAATAAAAACAAAATTTATCTTATAAGTTCCTTCATGTAAGGACGTAAAACAGCCTTTGCTGCATCACCTCTTGTCATCTCATATGCAGTCATTTTTTTTTCATCGACAGCCGACGGATCAGCACCTCTACTTATTAAGTACTTAACAGCATCACTTCTATTTTCAATTGCAGCGTACATCAGCGGAGTTTTATCTCCACAATCTCGGGCATCAACATCTAAGCCTTTATCTATCAAATGCCCGATGACTTCCGTGTTGCCGCTTATTGCCGCTAGGTGTATAGCTGACCTACCAATGGAATCCCTAAAAGTCACATCTACTCCGTTGTCTGTCAATAAAAATGTAACATCTTTGAACCCTCTATAAGCTGCATGCATTAAAGGTGTCCACATGTTCGCTGCTTTCGTGTTTACGTTTGCTCCTGCTTTGATTAACACAGCACAGGCATCCTTGTATCCCCTGCTCGCTGCGTGCGTCAGCGGAGTCCATCCATTGGAGTCGCGAGGATCCAAAAGTGAACCAGAATTTATTAATTTTTGGCAGAATGCAGCATTTCCATTTGCAGCTGCGAAAGTTATTGGACGCTTGAGAGCTGATGTTTGGGACTCTATTGATGCTCCGCAGCTCATGAGGTATTCTGCGACGTCGTAGCGGCCCTCAGATATGGCGAGAAGCAAGGGAGTGAAGCCTGCAGCGTCTTTTATGTCTATTTGTGCTTTTTTCTCGATTAAAAGTCTGGCCATTGGCATTTTTCCTGTAGAAGCTGCGTAGTGGAGTGGAGCTTGGCGTTCTTTGTCTAGGATGTTTATGTTTGGATTGTGATTTAAGAGAGCAATTGCCGATTCGTAATTTCCAAGTTGAACAGCATAACTTAATGCTGATCTTCCTGTATCATCCTGTAAATCGATTGTAGCTCCACCTTTTATCAAGGTATCGATGATATTTGCTTGATTATATATTGATGCATATATTAAAGGTGTGTTATTCTGCTCATCTCTAATGTCAGGGTCGAGATCACAGTCTAACATGTATTTTATACTACCTTTGTTTCCTTTCTTTGCAGCCAGGAAGATATTCGGTTCATAATCGGCGGGTCTTTCTCGCTGAATCTTAGAAGGGTTAATAAACGACGCAAGTCTGTCACATAATGGCGGACCACGTATCGAACTTAACACATTGCAGATTTCATCAACAGAAGCGCATGAAATTCTCATTGTTTTTAATAATACGATCGCATTACCTTGATGTTTCGACGAAAGATAGTCAAAGAATTGTGCCGCGATGCTAGCTTTTATCGTTCCTGCATTAGAAATTATACGATAAATAGAACTTAACGGTAGATCGTAGAAAACAGGATTACCTATGTATCGAAGGATTTTCTTCGATATGCGGTTCTCTAATTCCTCTGTTGGGGCCTTCTCGGCGATTGCTAGTAATAAGCTATTAATCGTATTAGAAGATCCCATGAAATAATTTGAAATTTTTTCTCCTGGAAGTTTCAAAACGAACAAACTCATGCTATTCAGGGTGGATTAAACGACCAATCTCAATCCTTTCAAAAAAGGCACAAAATTTGTCATCGAAAAGGAAATCATTTATTGGCTGGAACACAACAATATGGCTTATAAATTGCGGAACACACATTTACACACTGCGAAATCGTAGATTTTGAACAATGGAAAAATTTAGTTATGCAGATTCATACCAATTTGTATCGTCAAATCAAATACTATCATCATTGAAATCAAATGCTTCATTACTTTGTAAAAAAATCAACCAAAAATATGTTGCAATACGAAAACATTACAATTTGATGGAATACACATCCTAAAATATATCTACTTTTGGATGTATAAAGTAATTTTCATGCTTTGCAAGTAGTTTGGTATTTTGATTATTGATTGAATTTTCTTGGAATGATATTTGATGCCCAAAATTCATTTGTAAAATAATGCAATGGACAAGTATTATGAGGAAGGCAAAAATTTGAGTTATTTTAGTTTGGAACTCGAATTTATTTTGTATTGTATAAAAAAATAATGATATCGTATTACAAATGCATCATTCGCGCTTATATATTATTTTTGATGAGCAGCATTGACTCCAAACAGCTTGAAGACTAATATTGATCAAACGAAATCAATATACTGTAAATCTGACGAAAATGACAAATTGACAAAAATGTGGCAAAAATAATTTCTCTTTGATTTTTTCATTTTGTTCGATGAAAAACATGCTAAGCTTTCTATTTATCACGAAAATTTTAACATTTCGTATGTAATTAATTTTTTTGATTTTTATTTTTCATGATAATATGGCATTTTTAATATATATATATATATATATATATATATATTGTATTAAGATACCATAAGATAAATATAAATCTCCATTGCCTTTATCATAAAATCAATTTTAATAAAATTGATTTTTTGATTTTGATATATATGAAATCTATCCATCATAGAATTAATCACCTTTCTTTTTGACATCTAAACACACAACAACGAGAGGCATCTTATTATGTAGTTCCGAAACTATTTTGCTTTTTAGTTTTAGTGTCATAAATGCAAACATTACTTGTCAAGCAAAGCGTATTAATTCTGTTTTATCTTATATATAGCATGCTCTAAAGCTGATGTACATGGATTTATAATACGAACAGGCTGAAAATCAATTTCGGACAAGAGATCTCTTCATTTAAGAATAAGATATGATTTTATTAATAATCTTGTTGAACGAAAATTTCGTGTTCTGTTTTATTAATGAAATCAAGGAACCAATTTTAACTAATTGTGATTTCAAATATTGAGAGAAAAATCGATAATAAACATACAGGCTTTACCGATACATGTTTTACTGCCTCTGGGCAAATGCGAGTAATTGAACTCGGTTTTTGTTTCGAAATATAAAATAGCAAAATCATTTTTTATACGTAAATATGTATTATTAACATAATAAACTAGCATGTAAACACACAGACTATATGTTAAACTATAGCATTTGGGATATTTTAGAAATTTAAAATTTCAGTAAAAAATATAATTAAAGAAAACAATTGGATAATTGGCCTGTATATTGACATTTAGTTAGTAAATGAAGGAACATTATCGAAAAGAATTAATAATGATTTTTTGATATGAATTTGAAAATTTCATGGTAAACCGTGGAAAATCGATAAATATAAAGTATGAAACCTCGTAACTTTTGATTTTGTATTATTAGCCTGATTAAAAGCGGACAGAAATAGAAGGCAAAAAATAAATTTTAATTTCATTATTTTTGTATATTAGGAGAGCTAATAAGAGATAATGCTAAGGAACACGCTGGATATTATATAACTAGCTAGAAATCACACTCTTGAAAGCAACAAAACCAGCAAAAAATGCAAATTAGGGATTCAATTTATTGTGTTGTTTCTCAAAAATTTGATTGAATTAAGTTATAACCAAATTAACACCACCACATTTATTCATCTTTAGAAGCATATTATTTTCTAACGATGGCGAAATTAGAATTTCAATATTTAGAAACAAAAAAGTCTTTTTTGTCTATTTTCGCTTTATATGCAAATAAAACACAATGATAATCAGAAAATAAAATGAACTGATTTCGTAATCGATATAAATATCATCGAATGAGCAGAAAAAAATATCAAATTGATGAAAAAATTGAGTTGCATAAAAATATCGATAGAATAATTATTTTCAGAAAAGGCATTAACACGAAGCCAGCAACAGAAAAATTATAAAATTTCTAATCAGTAACAATTTAATATTCAATTTTATTTAAGTCCATTCAATTTTTTGTGGCAACATTATAAATTTGAATTAATATTTGAATAATTTTTCTCGCGATTCTACATTTATCACTGAAAGATCTTTAATATTTAGCGAATGAAATAATTGAATGACAATTTACAAATCGTCTCAATACATATATTTGTGTAGTCACAAATTTCAATGGTACTCAAACATTTTCTGTAGTTGTAATATACTGAACAAAATCAGAGCGGTTATTTTAACTGATATTTCAATAATTGACAGGCTGTTTGATAAGTTATTTCCTAATTGAATGAATAGCAAAAACCGCTATTTTTTTTTTAATTCTCGGAATTTTGATCAATTATTATGATAACTGTTTTATGATGAACATGATGTTAATATATTATTCCATATTCACATATTAATTCAGAAAGTTTTATGTAATCGTTCGTTTTTTGTAGCAGTATACCAAATTTTAATTTTATAATCCAAATATAGACATGGAGATAGATATAAACTATATCATGGATAAGAAATTAATTAAGTTTTTGACACTGAAATTTGATGATTGTTTTGCCAAGGTGTATTTTCGTTCCCATTTAGAAGTCCTACCCTTATGCTATCAAAATTATTTTGTGCTCACCGATATTTAAGTGTTTTCGTTAAAGGAGATGAAAAATCAATTCCCCGCTAATAAGCACATTATTGAAACATTTATGTCGCAAATTTCTCTTAAGTAAATATGTAGCAATATGTCACATAACACATAAACCTTCTTTTTTTGATTTAACAAATACAATAAATTATTTCTTACTTTTTGATCGATAAATTTGGTACATTTATATATAGTGTGCATAATGCAAATTACAGGCGAGCATTCAATTAGAAAACTTCCAAATTTTAATTATGATGATCTTCAAAATAAAGTTTTTGCCGGTAATGCGCGGAATACAATATAGTGACGTATCTAGTTCATAATAATGCATTAAACTTTCGATCATTGCCAGCAATGGAAAATATCTAAAACAAAATTCATCAGTAAAAAATTCATTCACAATTCAAATTCTGTGGATTTTAGAAATTTAATTATGTGTCTATTTGAGTATTCACATCCATCTGATCAGTTTTTGGTCAACAAAAATCACCAAGAGAAAAATACTTCAAGAAATATGTTTAGTATGATACGTAGATTGTTTTTATATCGAAATTTGAGTTGATTTCTAAAATAAATTTATGACATGAAGTCTATGGATAATACATAGGTTAAATATTATTGTCCAAATAATGGAGTGAAACTTTACTCCCCTCAATTAATTCAATGAGTGGATTCTCAAACTTGAATACCAGAGTTTCACAATTTTTTGAAGGGATTTTAAAATTATTTTTTTTTTTTAGATTTTTTATAGATAATGTATAGTTCCAAGTTAGAGCGCGATATAATAGAAACAAGAACTGTGAACAAACACTTCAGGACTACATCAAAATCGATCAGGGACTACGAGCGTTTGAAGAAAAGAATCAAAAAAATTGGAATTAAGATGGATTTGGTTTCTGCCTACTTCGAGAACATTTTTGGAGGACATGTGACAACACTCTTCCTATTAAACCTCGCCGCGGACCTCGAAAAAAAGATTCATGTGGAGGTTGATAGATTGGCGCGACGTAACAGACAAGCCTTGCTGTGCTGGTTCGCGGAAAATTGGGATAAAGTAAAACCAATCATTCTCGAGGAAAAAGTTCAAAAACTATTAAATCAGAGCAATTTAATCACAAAAGATATAACCAAAGAGGCAAAAGACACTGAGATAGACATATCAGACTTAAAGCAACTACTTAATCATCACTGATCCGTTTATAACAAAAAGTTTTCCAAAACTTTTTTCCTCAAAAAAATATATTATGTTGTAATTTTCAAGCCATATGTAGAGTGCTTGCTTGTTTTTGTAAATAGATTTTGTTTTTACCTGACAAGTATTTAAAGGTTAGCATATATACAGCGGTACTACTCACATATTTTTTGATATATTGTGAAATCATTTTTAAAATTGAATATTTATGGATTATAAACAAGTGCAATCAATTTCTTGGAACTTGGTTGTGAATAAAATACTTTCAAATATTTGAAATGATGAATATTTTTGTAATTAATTACAATTATTTTTTTTGCCAAAAATATTCTTTCAAAATATATAATTACCTTAATGATTTAAAGTGCATATTATACAATGCATTCAGTAGTATTAAAGACTACACCAAAAATGAAGTGTTTTTCTTGAAATTATTTATAAATCAGGAAGGAATGTATTATTTCCTTCAAGCGATAATGGTTGATGTAGACCTTGCGTATTTATATATACGAGCAATTCTCAATAATACAGGTATTTTTCGATATAAATCAGTGATTGGAATTTCCGTAAAATCGAATTGTTACATGTGTTGGAAATAGCATACTCTAGGAGTATGAAGGTTTAAACGCCTGGGAAACTCTTTTGAACCAAAAGCCTCTTTAATAGGGTAGATATATTGGGAGATTCAAAATATTTGAATATCAAAGAATATTCACAACATTTTAACGTAGTTGTTTTCGAAATGTTGGGAAACGCAAAAATGTAATTTTCCGCAAAATAAACATATTTTTCCAGCAATATAAGGTACAACGAGCATATAAGATGAAAAATTAGTTTTGATATGCTTTCAAATTTCTTCTTTACAAATTTACTGAAATATTTTGTTCTGAATTTCAAAACCTGTTCCAAATCATTCTACTGCATTATAAGGACCAGCTGTCGTCGAAAAGTTACAAAAATTTCAATGCTAAAATCTTTTGAGTTTGTGAGGTGTTTCAAATGCATTCAAATCACATATAGTTTGCTTCTTTTAGCTCTTTTTGGGTTCATGTAATTCCCTGTACCATGAAGTCGTCATATCAAATGAGATTTTTTATTTCGCGCCTTTTGCATACGTTATTTTTTTAACTTCTCTCTCATTATCATTTTTCAAATTTATTCTCACATGACAGAAGTCATCATCATGTTGATAAAACGCTATAAAACGTTTCATAAAATAATTTGCTGACAATAGCCCAGCAAACCACTAATATGAAAAATAGAATAAAAATAAATATCTACTGACAAAATCTTATGATTTTGTTAATATACTTTCATGAATAGTTCTCAAAATGCATTTGAATTTTTCCTTTTGAATATGCCTATATCATTTTTCAATACCCAAAAGTTCTCATGCGATAAGCTATATTTAGAGAGCATTTTAAGCCAGAAATGCTGTGATTATTTTTTGAATGCTTTAACAAAATATTGCCTTCTCAATAAATAAAACGTCAACAGAAAATAAGCAGTGGTGTTTTCAAATTTTTTATTTCGAATTTTATTAGTTAATGATTTATAATGTATAAATAGCATTTTTCATATTCATAAAATCAGACAAATTAATTTTCAAAATTGAAGCTTAATTTTATTATGTTTCCAACACATATGATGGTTCCAGTAGTTTAATCTAATAAAATTTCATTTTACGCCTTTCGGACTCAATTTTTGAATTTTTATTTTTATCTTATTTTATCAGTATATTTATTGTTTACATTGTATTAATGAGTATTCAAACGCAGAAATAATCAAATACTGTGCGATTTTTAAAATCGAGAATTTGGGAAATCGGATATATCTATATTTGGACACACATACATTGTTTTCTAGTAATTTCAATTTTGTTACCGATAGTATTTTTGGCAATGGCAATGATTTTTTTGATAACCGATTTTAATTGGACTCAAAAATCTGTTCGTCATTGATAAATCTATTTATTAGGACCCAATTAACTAATTTCCTGTTGAGTTTAAGTCACATTTCGATTGCAAACAATTGCCAGAAAAAAGATTCGTCAAAAAATCTCACACACAGCCTGAAAAGATATATAACCATCAGAGATACTGTCAATATATCCTGTTATTTGATTATTTTCCTCTTGAAGTTCGTAGAAATATGGCAAGATGATAATTTTCACTGACTGTGAGAAAAACCCAACGAAAGCTAATATCTAAGTAGAATATATCTACTCCAAATACAATGAATAGCTGATTCTTGAAGTTTTTATTCCCTAAAACAACAAATCTGCTTTTTTATTTGACAAGTTAACTCAAAGCAGCAAAATCATCACAAGCATTAATATTAAAACTACGCTATAAAAGGCTATTAAGAATCTAAAAAGATTGAGCTTGATTGCATCATAAACTTGAAAATTATTGATGAATAAAAATATGGATATATAGACAAAAGAAACTAGTCTTATTTACTAAGATCATTAACTTAGTTTTGACATTATCATCTGTTCTTATCAACAAAAATATCAACTTATAAAATGAGATATTTTTTTTTCAACGAACAAATTCATTTAAATATTGTTCGGAATGGAGCTATTATTGGATGAAAAAGTACACTGCATCTATAAGTATACATATAAATGCATGTTTCTCACATAGTTAATAGTCACAACTCTTGATAATAATAGACCAAAAACGATTTTTTAGAATGCATGAAAATAAGGTTTATTAATAAAAAAGATAGAAGGATACATGTTTAAAGCATACAAATAAGTGAAATAAATCAATTATAGTATGTGTAGCGCTGTTTGACGATTGGATTGGAGGTCATCTTGCCGTTGGTCTCACACATGAATGGCATCGATCCATTCTCGCATAAGTGGACTGAAATCTTGACTTTCACGTTATAATATTTGTTGTTTGGTGTCTGAAGATAAAACTCCTGAGTTGTCATTTTATTGGACTCAAAAGCGGACAATCTCAGTTCTACTTCACCAATGATCTCATTACCACCAAAGTTTTTCTTTTTCAGCAATGAAATTACAAATGATGAAGTATTGACATTATTATACTGGAAATCCCAGACATTTGTAGGTGCTGACTTGATAATAAACTCTTCTGGATGGAGCTTAACGCTTGTTCTTGGTCCGACACCTATGATAAATTTTGTGTCTTGCTTCACTGGAACATCGCCCGGCTGCACAGCCTCAACGCGGACGTAGGCTGTATTGACAGGGATACCGGAGAACCTACTGTTGTTCATGGCCATGTTTCTGTTAAACATCATTCAAAAGTGATGGGGTTTCCATTGACTTCTTGAAAACAAAATAGATTGAATGAATCAAATCAAAAAGATTGAATGAAAAATAGGTCATTGTTTTCAATGTATTTCATTCGTCAATCATCTAAAATCATTATAAAACTGCTTACTTTAATGTGTAGAGTCTATATTAAAGAAAAATGTAATTGTAAATGAAGATGATTTGGTTTTCAATTTTTTCAGATTGGGACAAATTGATCAAGACTATCCAAACTATGCACATTGGTATATTTATGCTTTTGGTGCAGTTTTTGCAGTCAAAAAGTCATTCGTTCATTATTTTTTTTATCAGATCGTTTATCATGGTTGATTTTGATCCCAAATGACAATAACCGTGAATTTAGCAATATGAATAGTACTCGAATCTTGAGAATTTATGATTGGATACAATAAAGATTGATTTTCCAAAATTTCAAGATATAATTTTCGGCCAAAAACATCAAATATAGTTTTGGCTTATGATTTATAATTTATTACTATCATTTTCAGACAAATAACCATCTCTTGGATTTGAGTTAGATAAAATTTTGAAGAATTAATTGTATAATAATGTAAAGTGTCTTAAATTGGAACAATATTGAAAATTCCGCTCGATTTTATTCCTCAAGTTTTGAGATTCGAAAAAGAAAGTCTTTATTTTAGTCAATTATATCATATTTGGATTTGATATATCATTTCCATTTTGTGGTTTCATATAATAATTGATTTTCGAGATTGATGAATTGTAAAATTTTATATTGAGATCTTTTATATGATGTATAATTAATATAATAATAAATAAATCAAAATCAGTTTTGCGAGAAAAATAACCATTGTTAGGCATTGAAAAATATTATCCATATAAGTCATATTTTTTCACCAAAATCCAAATTTTCGACAATTTTGGATTTTTTTTCGAACGATCCAAAAATTTTGTTATATTTAGTATCTATAGATTATGTTAAATAGAATTATTGAATAAAATCGAGAATTTTGATTTACCCGTAACTCATTGAATTTAATGACCTTTTTAACTCTCAAAATTAGTTTCAATACTATTAAAAATTAATATAAAAATACGCTTAAATATAGCGTATAGATCGATATTTTTCAATGACCTAATGAACATTCAAAATTTTAATAATTTTTATCATTTTTAATAAATGTTCAACAACAACACATCATTGTACGATGACAACAATTATGCTATCAAGGAAGGTAACCGTGCATTCATTAGAATCGATTCAGTACATACAGGAACTTATCCTATCAAATCTAAATCCACACTTATTGCACATGTTGGTCCAAGAACAAGTTTCATGAATCATACAAGTGAATTTGGTCTCAATGAAGCTCCTCTTGATACATGGGACTTCTCCTACAAGAATGCACAAAATTCATCTTTTGTTATTGCCATTTTCAAAAAGAGGCTCTTTGGTGGTGATGAAGAGATTGGGGAGATTGAGCTCAAGCTTGGTTCTTTTGAGAAAAACAAAGTCGTTTCAGAAACATTCGAACTCCAAACACCACGCAACAGATATTTCAATGTCAAGGTCAATGTTTCTGTTCACCTTTGCGAGGATGAAGGTTTCCCATTCTGTGCAGACGGAAATGGAAAACTTCTCTCAAATCCAGTTATCCACCACCAGACAACATATTTCAACTAATCTATATATTATATTACTTCTTATATTATTGTAAATTATATTAAATACCATTTCTATCCCTCAAAATTTTTATTTTTATTTCAAAATCATCCCAGAAACCAATCGAAATCCGATAAATGGATACTAATTTGTAATGTTATTCATGTTCCTATTCAATTTAATAAAAAATCAAAATATTTTGAATTTTTGAAATGATCTATGTGAAGAGATAAACAATCAAAGGTATTTTCAGCAAAATATCGGTAATACATCTTTGGATTCTCATTGTTATGCAGTTTCCAAATTGATTATATGAAATCAAAGTAAATCGAAACATCCCATTGCCAATCCAAATGCCAGGAGCGTGTGTGACATTACTCATCATATATTCACTGCTATTAACAAAAGCATAATGATCTGTTATCGAGTCCAAATAAAAAGTGTCGTGAATTGTCATTTCATCTGGTATTGTTGCGTCATTTGTCAACACGAAACTTGACCCACCACTGCAGCCAGCATTAGAGTAAAAAGAAGCAAAGCCACCATACCATCCACTTCCTGCACCACAAAAGTCATCAGGATAGGTAATAGAACGCTTAGATCCTTTCGGATGCGATGATGACCCTAATTTAGGTGATTCGCCACTTCCGTATGTAAAAAAGTGACTGTTATTTATTTCAAAGTCAGGGTTGTAGCTGCTTTGCCAAAAGCTTTGACCTGTTAGGCCACCACCTGCTCCACCATTTCCTTCGTTAGGCTGTGTTAAAAAGTCATCACAGCCGCCACCTGCACCAGAGACAAGGACCGAGTGGAAAATGTTGTCCTCGAGGAACATCAATGATGTTTTTCCTCCTCCTGATGCTGCCCAGTAACCTTTTGGCGACTGCATTGCATAGCCACCTCCACCATATCAGCCTGGGATATATATCCAATCTTTTTGAAGGTAATCTAGGTAAGTTCCTTGTCCGCCAATCATCAGGTAAGCACGAGTTTCTTTCTTCAAATATAGTGTTGCTGACACGTAGCCTCCTGCACCAGATGAGTACATATTTGGATAACATTGGCTATTTCCTCTATATTTATGAACAATATCATCATTGCATTTATTTGTTTTTGGGTCGAGATAAGTAGAGCTTCTAGATGATGATGGTATTCCTCCGCTAGCTCCATATGCTTCAATTTTTATATAAGCCAGGTGATAGAATCAAGCTGTAATCGGTGCAATCAGATGAATTTTTACAAGGATAAAAGAACTCATAGACATTCTGAAATGAGCTTACTTGAACAGAACCCTTGCTTTTATTAACTAAATCATACTTGATATACAATTAACATCTTCACTGATGCTGATTTTAAGGTTAATTTCGCATGAGTGTCACTTTTATTTTAAGGGCGTGAAATTATTATTAAGGGAGCAAAGACGTTATTATGACTCAGCAACTTTCTGGTAGATCTGATGGAAACACTACATCAAGATCATCTAGATCGGTCAAACAGCCAGTAATACAACTTTCTGATGAACAAAAACAAGAAATTCGCGAAGCTTTTGATCAATTCGATACTGATGGTTCAGGATCAATTGATGCTAAGGAGCTCAAAATAGTTATGAGAGCTCTAGGATTTGATTTGTCTAGAGAAGAAATACGAACACTCATGAGAAAAGTAGTCGGTGGAGAAGCACCAGCTATAGACTTCAATTTGTTTATGCAAATGATGGGTGATATTATACAGAAACGAGACCCTATCGCAGAAATACAAAAAGCTTTCGAATTATTTGATAAAGATGGAAACGGCTCAATTTCACTTAAAGACTTAAAGGCTGCAACAATAGAACTCGGAGAAAACCTTACAGATGAAGAAATTAGACTCATGGTTGGTGAAGCTGATCGAGATTTTGATGGAGAAGTAAACTTCAAAGAGTTTGAGCATGTTATGAGACAGATTGGATTGTGTGGTTCATCCCACGCTGAAAGGAAGTAATTTTTGTCGAATATTTTTAATATTGTTATTTAATAAATCAAATACTGTTAATTTCTAGCTATAATTAGCTTTGTTTGATATTGTATATTGAGTTTTTCATATTAACAAATCAATCTTGTGAAAATATTATCATTTCATGCAAAACAACATCATATAGACTAAATTACATCATTGAAACATTCAATGTAGAAGGTGTTGGTTAATCATGCAAAATATTTAGATTTCGATTTCCATAATTTGAGCAAAAAAAGAGATATTAGGAAAAAATAAAACTATATTCAGATATAATTTCAAATATAGACATCGAGTCAATCAGTGAGCAAAGACAACTCAGTGAATAATGTAATATCTTGTATCCGTAAGACAAATGAGTTAATTTTGGAAATAATATTAATTAACCCATTATATAAATTATACTACATTATTTATTTTATTAAAATATTGGTTAAAAATCGTAAATTTTGAAATTTTATAAAAATAATATGCTAATTTTGGAAATACAAAAAGAAGATGAAAGATTACATTCTTTATCAGATTTTTATTGATATCATATGATTGCAATTTCAAATTTTAATTGTCTAAAATAAACTATTAACGTTGAGATGATTTCTTAAAATCATTGTCACTTTTTGAATTTGATAAGGATAAGGTTAGAAATATAATCAAAATTGATATCAAACAACAATCGCATATAATGTACATAATTTAGATGACAAAATCATTTCACACCGTTGGGTCATTTTTTGGATGATTTTGCTTTCTCTTCTCAACGTTGCTTATCACATTTCAGAAGTGGGAGTCTTCACGAAGCAATTTACCAAGAACATAGATTTTATATTCAGCTTCACAAGCAAAGAAGACACTGAAACTTGGGCATATTTTCCCAACACAAATGATTTCATGGAAAGTAATAAAAAGTTGGACACTTTGTATAAGGATCCAATAAAATTACAGATCACAAGTGAGAAATACCAATCTGAAATATCTTTTATAGTAATTCGAATCAAAAGTTCATGCACACATCTTGATTTCATAATAAATGGTGCCACTACAGTAACACCATACAGATACACCACTACTTCCTCAGCGCCTCAGAAAATATGCATGGTTTTTCTCAGCAATGAACAATTAACTTATAAATATGAGATAAATGCAGATTCAAGTGATCCAACCATGAATGTATATTCTAAATTGGACATGAATGGCAACTATAACAAATATTGTAATTATTGGCTGACTCCTAAAAATGGGCAGATTACCTCGAGTGGATTTATTTTAGATTTCAATCCTACAAATTCAGGCCAGACTGCAGGTGTAAAGGAGATCTTAGGCTCAAGCAGCGAAATTACAGAAATGTTTCACCCAGATATAAAGAAATCCGTATTTGTTGCAAGTAAATCCATGTATACAAACGTACTCGTATTCCAACGTTACGGAAATCAAGAAATAATTCTTCAGAAAAATAATGCAACGAAATTATACTTCAAACGTTTCTCATATGCAGTTTTCATCGATCCAGATACAGACATTAATGCACGTGCAGAAACAGGAGAAGTTTATGGTGATCTTCTCGGAAATACAAAAATTGTTGCACTTTATTTCGCAACAGATGGGTCACTCAAATTAACTTACAACGGACAAAAAGAAAGCCAAAGTCTCAGGTTTATTACTTTCTTTAATGCTTCAGGATCATGTTATGAAGTAATAACTCTTGTTAAAAGCAGCGATTACAGAATTAAGATGCTTCCAAGCAATGGTTATTACTGTGTTTACTCAGCACTTTACGATGGTAACATCGAATTGAAATTTGATTCTTATGAAGCCGCTACTTGGAAGCCAGATGGCACCACAGGTCATCTAGCAGCCAGAATGTCATCTTCATTCTTCGCGAAACTCTCGGTTGGAGACAGAACAGAAAAGTATATCATCAGCCAAACGGATTATTCAGCTAAAAACACTTTAACAATCCGAAATGCTGAACAAGATTATCTGGCGTATTTCATTGATGGTATCAAAGGCTTTAAGAACATTAATACAGATGAATCAGATTATTATGGGATGGAAACATGGAAGATTGTGCTGATAGTTATTGCTGTAATTATAATCCTTATCGGTATTTGCTTGTGCACTCTTGTTGGCTATTTAACTTGCTGCGAGGGCAAATGCAAGAAACAAAAAGAGGATGCACCGAGTGTTTCTCAATCCTCTATAATACCACCTTATGAATCTCCTCCTGCAGAGCCATACCAGCCACAAACATATCAACAGCGATTTGATCAGCCATATGACCAACCTTATAACCAACCATATATTCAACCATATCAACCACATGAGCCAGATTCTACAAAATACGATTTAATTCCTTAAACAAACTAATTGCGTTTTTCATGATTTTTTATTTCTTTTTTTGATACATTTGCATCAAACAGCAAATTGAGAAACAAGCATATCTTCCTATTACAAGAAGATGTATATCAATGACTATAGAAATGACATTAAAATCACTTCGACCATATAAATGTTGCCTTTTTGGAACACAGAAATGCTTTCAGGCCGCATTCTTATGACCAATACACGAGTCACCCCTATACTCATCGATTAGCTAAAATAGAATATTAGTACACCTCTTTACAGGAAGCTTTGCAACCAAAAAATAATACGCGTATGAATATATAAATATAGATTATTCGAACATTTACCAAAAGCATTAAAACTCAAAAAATAAGTATTTCTTTCATATTACAAGGAACGTTGAATCTCAAAATTATATTTGATCAGCGATAATATCTAACTATTATGCATGTAGATTATACATCGACTACATAACTATTCTATGCTTCGTATTGCCAAGATTATCGATTTTTATGTTAGATGAAAAAAAGAAGAGCTCCACAATGAATTTTAAAACAAAATTTTAGGGTATTATTCTATAGATTGTGAGGATACTACATCACAACATATCTTCAAGGATAAAAAGATTTGTCGGATAAAGAAAATGTAAGAACTTAAAGTGTCAAAAAATATTTGTCGAGACTGTTCGTTTTAGAGAATTTCTTTGTATTTCATTACTTAGATCGATCATAAACCGAATGCATAAGTAATCGGAAGACTAAATATTTATGTAAATTATTCTCTCACAAATATTTGAATGAGATTGAACAAAAATGCATTCAAAAAGTTCTACATAGTATAAAGATATTAACAAACACCAGCATAAACTTTCTACGAATTTTGAATAAACAAAAATCTTTTCCATTGTAAAATAATTAATCAAAAATAAACTTTAAATAGATGCATGGGTGTTATTTTAAAGCATTTTGAAATTCAATGTTCTAAAAAAAAGTTATTGAAAATTGTAATGTAAATCATATGACTATAACTTTAAATAACCATTAATAGACTTATTTTCTAATGTTTTATTATCGTCCATTTATTCAAAATTTTCTGCAACCGAAAATATCCCACAAATAGATATTATTTTCTCGTAGAACATGTTCTGCACGTCACTCATCTCACCACTCGCCATGAGAGCATACAATCCAGTTGCAGAAGAGAGAATACGCAAGTTCAGGAGCCAAAATATACCAATACTCAGCAAAACAGAACAAAAACCAATCTTACCTCCACTTTGCCTCGTAAAGAGATCTTCTCCAGACATTAACCTTCACATGGAAGAGATCGAGTACGAGAAGCTTCCCTCGCTCTACAATTACAAAAATCCAATGCCAAAGGCGATTTCTATCACATCATCTAGCAGCTCTTTGTAAGAGGTTTGCTTTTTGTTAGAGATGTATTTGTTTATTATTTGTTAGTAAATTAGTCTGTATGAAATCGGCAACTTGCGATGAAATTTATCAATTTATTTTCCCATCTACCTTTTGAGCTTATATTTCATCGAGTGCGATAATACACCATTGTAAGCATAGATAAAACTCAGTAATTGATCAGTGAAACCCTTATTTAACGATAAATAAAAATTCCCGGCATATGTTTCATCGAAGAAAGTTTTAATTTCCTTTAATATAACGATGCAGGATTGTCTCCACAGCACAAATTTCAAATACCCACGGATGTTTCTATTCTCCCCTGTCTTTTTGAAACAGCCCCTATTTATTTTCTCGATGTATATGACATTTTTTACATTTACATGTCAGAAAAATATTTAGGGGCAAAATATTATAAAAAGGGGAAATATTCATTCGTTTCATTTCATTCCCGAATATCCTTTACACAGCTTTCACTCATATTGACAACAGATCCTTGAATATACACAAGCATATTATATCATTTCATGTGCTTATTTGATCAAATATTCTATTAATGAATTTTCCATTGCCTTAATAAAAGCTCGTATAATCATCTAACGAATAAATTAACACTAGTACCTTTGAATCCCTCCTTTTTTAACTTCATATCCGATGCAAATTTCGTTCATTTATTTCTTCATTTGATCATATCGACTCCAAGTATGTTTCACTTATTACATGATTCATATAATCCAAATTCCAAACGAAGGGAAAATCCAGTTGCTAATGAAAATATTATGATTTCTTCTAAATTAGAGTTTATCGATCATTTGTAATGTATTGCAATTACATGGGCTAATCTAATCAAATTGACTTACTGTTAGGGCTGAAGAACAAAAAAATTATTTTAATCGGGATTATTATGCAATCCAGCTCGAATCAGCCGCTATTTACGGCTGATTGTTTCTTTGTACTTCTTAGTCTTTACCTGGAATTAGAAATTAATAAGAAATTTTTGAATTTTGAAATGGTATTTTTTTAAATTTAAGTCAAACAACCTAAATTACAAACAAAAATAATAGAAAATAAAGGAATAAATTAGAATATTACTACAATATCGCCTGATGCCAGTGTGACTATGTGCATTTGTATCAGTAATCTTAGCAATCTTCGATATTGATCTTCGCGATTGACCAGTGGCTTTGGGGCATTGTATCTAGCATTCATATCCGAGTAAACACTCTGTGAGAAACTCATTCTAGATTAATGATTCTATTTCAGAGTAAAATCATATTTACAATTTTTTCAAAGCTTTACGAAAATTTTTGTCACCTCACTTATAAAATAGTTTTATCTTAATAAATTATTAACTGAGAAAATATTTTTGTCTGAATAAAATCAAAATGGATTGAAAATTTATCACATTCAATTTTCACTTTAAATTTAGCTGTCGAATTCACAAAATTTTTATGTAATATTGGAAAATTATGCATAAAATCAATTTTTATGTTGTTTTCCAAAATTTTGAATTTTCCATAAATCTTTTTTGTTAAATTATCGAACTATATAATTTTAAATAGACAAAGGTTTGATTTTCCATTTATAAAATTTAATCCCATCGCTTGGTTGCAATTTGGATACAATCTAGTCATTGATGGCAAATTATCAGATAAATTTATCATACAGGCCGTATGGAAAGTATAAATTATACCAATTATATGATAAAACTAGAATTTCGAAATCATATTTTAAATTTTATGGTAAAACAGCTATGTATTGTATCAGTAGGCTACACATGTTATAAAAACCCATACGAAGTTTTAGTTTTAACTTCCTAATTTCAATTTTTTTCGCATTCTACAGTATTATAGCTTGAAACATTAAATATATATTTCATATTCGTAAATATTTATATTTCGCAGTATTTCAAGTATAAAAACAAAAAATATATTTCAGCAGCATTTCTTCTTTGGTTTCCAAGGATCGTTTTCTTTATTGGCCTTAATTTGAATAGTTCCAGACTCTTTATCTACAACTTTAACCGGAATCCCCGAAATCGTTTCAAAAATCATATAAACTGAGTAGCCAGTTAATGCGCTACATTCAAGATGTGTTACAGCACCAATATTTGTACTAAATCCAACACCTTCTTCGAGAGTTATCGCTCTGCTTTCAGTGATATCACATTTATTTGCAACCACTATTAAATGAATTGATGGGGCTTGATCTTTTATCAGTTTTACCCAGTCAGATAGTCCTTCAAATGAGCTACGGTCATTAACACTATAAACTAAAACTGCGAAAACGGCATTTCTGATGTAATTCGGGGTTAAAGCTCTGTATTGCTCTTGTCCAGCAGTATCCCATATTTGGTACTCATATGTTTTTGATTCTGACTCGTAAGTGTAATTTTGCATTGCAACACCAGTTGTCGAGACTTGATATTGATTAAATTCTCCAGTGACAATTCGCGTGATCAAAGAAGTTTTACCAACAGAAGCATTTCCAACGAAAACAACTTTGATGCTCATAAATTGAAAAAATAAGAATCAATATCTTTTACACGTCAAAATTTTGTTTACAGAACATATTTTATCAGTCATTAAAATATACCACAGTGCTCTAAAATTCACCCATTGTACAGCAAATTGGTACAATTTTTGTTGACAACTTTACATGTCATATTTTTTTACCAAGTGTGATCGTAAGTTCTTGCTCTAATGGAACAGAATCAGCACAATGAAACTATAGGTATTTTTACTGTAATATTGACAGAAATAATACCTCAGATTTCTAAGAACAAAAAAATATTTTTTAGCAGCATTTCTTCCTTTTATCTTATTCCTTTCAAAAATTTTTCCTTCTGCAAAATGTTTTGTGAATACAATGAATGAAAAATACGTTGCATCTTTTTCAGAAAATTGCTCCACTCCTCTGAAAAAGTTGCAACATATTTTCTAAATATTATTTAAATAGAAGATTATACTTTGATCTATAATATAGACTGCTGTTAACTCTATCAATTTATATACACGCAGGACTTAACAGAAGGAAATCCATTTGTTTATGTTCATATTTAAATAGTTATTGTTTCAACCAAATATTAAAATATTTCTTGTGTTTTGGAATACAGGTTGAAATGAATCGAATATTACATGGCTGCCATGATATGAGCATCATAACTATTATGCGAACAAAGTTTTTTCTTTGATGAAATTGGATTGACTGCATTATATATCTTGCTGCAGATCTTTTTGACATCACGATTATTGTCAAAATAGATAAGTAAAAAAAAAAAAAAAAGAATTAAGATTCACCCAAACACAACAGAAATTTGCTGTAGTTTTAAGGAAATATTAAAAAAAAATCGATAATTCCGCATGTTAGAGCTTCTGGTGAAATGATTATCCTATCCCATTCTAAAACAAAAAAGGATCTACAAACTGGCCATAAGATATACCTCAGAAGTTCGATTTCAAAAGGCAACTTCACTGGCCAAACCACAGCAGATGAGTCACACACATCCCGAGCACACGACGGCTGGATGGTGACTGGTGCTCTTCAAACCAAAATTTACACCGAAGTCAATTGTGATGAGTGTTGCACCACTGCTGGAGCTCCAACTGAGATCATGAAGTTGGAGAATAATAATAGCAATTTATCTGCCACAGTCGGCAATGCTATTATAATGCGTTCAAATAGCTGCGCACAAGTCAAACAAATAGCAGTGCGCTGCATATGTACATGCAGTTTGATGAAACGGATTTGTTGACCTGCAGCTAATTTCGAACAAATTTTTATAATACCAATTCCGAAGTTGGATTATAAAATCTTTCGATGCCAATCTCTGATTGACACCGAGAATACCCATGTGAGAGGGATTAATCTAAACAATTAATAGAACTTAAAGAGTGTTAGACGCGTCTTCTGCACATTGCTAATATGGTAACGAAGCTGCTCGTTGTTCTGAGCAATGCTAGTTTGGCAAGCAGACACCTGACATTAGCATTGCTCCTGAGGCAATGAAGCAGTCATCACACGTGGATATTGCAAGTTTTGCAGACGCCGATCTGTAAAACAACGGGGTGCTGATTCTCTGCTTAGCAACACCGCTGCTGGGTTTTTGTATACAACCCAGTAATACAGAGAGTAACCAAATTTCACAAGGGAAAAATAAGATTTGCAGGGGACTGCAAATCTGCTGTGAATGGAATCCAAATCTTCTCAAACCCTAACTCATTCTCAGGAAAATGGAATTACGATTTTGAAAATAAAAATGATTAAAATTCAATGAATGAGGAGTCCCAGAAATCCGTAAATGTGAACTCAATTCCTGGCTCAGATTCTGGGCATAAATCGTTTGTCTGGGGCTGAAATTCCATATCTCCATATTCAAGTCCAGAGAGATCCCTTCGTTTACAACGGCCTTTAAACAATCCTTTGATTGTTCCCGATTTCCTAACTTCAAGTCCCAAGGGATTATCATCATCATTCTTTAGTGGGCCAGAGAAGATAATCCGCTTGTTTCTTTCGCGCACATACCTATCATCAGAAGGTAGATAGTCTTTGAATACATCCCAATTATTATTGACAAATAATATTGATGCTTTTAAACTCCTATAAATGTCGGGATTTGCCACAACTTGGGGGTTCTTATCACAAGTACGCTTAATTAAAGACTTAATCTCGGTGTGTTTCCAATTTTGTTCTATAATCAAAAGTTTGTAGGCCGTAAGTGTGTTGATATCGATGCTTTCCTGTGCCAGCTTTGCCCGTTTCCGCTGCACTTGCTGGCGCTTATTGTATATCGAGTTTCTCTTTTCCATAGGATGTCCTATCTAGGAGTCAGAAGGGATTCTATTTTTTTTTTCATATAAACCAGGTATTGAATTTTTGAATTTCAGTTGTTTGGTCAGATCTCTCAATTTTTTAAAAGAATTTTTTTGTCATTTTGATAACATGTTTTATTGAAATTATCATTTTTAATATTCTTTATTATTTATTAATCATTAAATTTTTAACATGGTTTATCTACATTTACATATAAACCATTTCATGTTTCAAAGACTAAAATTTTTTATTTACATAAACAATGTTGGATATTTATAGCATTGGCTTCACTGTTATCATTTATTTAGCTAATTTTTCACTTTTGTGAAGTGTTAGATTATCATAAAAATTGATTTCCACTCTTACAAGCATGCCAACACATTCCATTGACATTTTCTAAAAAATCATTAAATCGTCGATAATCAATAAATTGAAATCATCAAAATTTTATTGCTTTATTTCAACCAAATCATGAAGTCAATCTTATCATTACCATTCTCATTAGCAACCTAAATCCTTCAATATTCCATCAAATAAATGAAGGAAATTCCATTCTTTATAAATGATTTCCTCGATTCAATATTTAATTTTCTTTCTAAAATCATTTCAATTTTGTATCCATTTAACATTGTATGAAATTAATATCAAAATGATAATTCAATCACCCATTATATTTTATGGAAATCGAATATCAAATTTAATCTTTGAACATTCTCATCTTAATTCACATTGAAAATTTCATAGATCATGCAAATATATCCAATGATATATCTTTTGTGTCTTAATTTTATGATTTTTCAATTCAATTAAAAAAGAATCAGAGAAATTAGAAAGCGATTTCTAAAACGAAATAAACTATTTATAAACAATATAAAAAGATAAAAAATAAATATTAAATCAAATTAGGGAAAGGAATAAAACGAATAGAATCAGTTGAGACGATGATGAATGATTCGCATCCCATGTTATAAGTGATAGCTTGGATATTTTCTTTTGTTTCATAAAATGTTGTCGACTTGTCTGGATACAAAGCGTGGAAATATGAAATCTGATGGTCAGAAGTAACATAAGCAATCAAATCCTGTCCTAAATGTTCGAAAGCGTACAAACCTTGAATTTGTCTGCTCATCTCTGCTTCTCTGATGATTTCTCCGTTGATGGTCATAACAATTATCTTCGTTGACGTTGCAGCAACAATGTAGCCGTAATTCCTTGTGATAATCAAGAACTCTGGCTCGCCTTGTATATTTACCCTGTTGACAAATGTTCCATGCCTATTAAGAGCGTGAACGGAAATATTTCCATCAATTGTCCCATAAGCGAAAATTCTGAATCTCGGTGACGCGCAAAGAGCAGATATCTTGCAAGAGCTCAGTGTCAAAACACTTGGCTTTGCGTCTTTCTTGTATTCTTCGACAATAGATATTGTGCAGAAATCAGGGCAGAATAAGAAAGAATTCTCACAGTAAACGAAAATATTCGTTTCGCAGAACAATGTAAATGTTCCAATAAGTTTTGAGTCCTTATAAACAACAGCTGTCTTCTTTTCTGGTGTATAAATGACGCATCCGCACTGATTATAAGCGAATGAAGTATTCGGAGTGATATCAATTGTTTCGTTTGCCATGTGACTTGATATTTTGATGTCTTGGTCGAATATTCCGCAAGAGAATGACGAGTAAGTTCCATTCGATAAAACAAAACCTAAAGTATACTTGTGGTGGAAATCGTTTAAGTCTGTGTTAATTGCTGCGAATACAATTCTCGATGTTTGTGTAGATAACTGGCGTCTGATCATTTTAGTTAATGGAGCAGCAATTGAGATTTTCGGTGGATGTGATTTCATAAATAATTGTTTGTGCTTCTGCTTCTTCATGTTGCAGCCGAAATTATAATCAATCCACGACAAAACAATCTTTTGAATTGATGGAGTGTCAAGCATTTTACGAATAATCGCGATGAATTCGTATCTATCTTTGGCCCACGATGGAACTGTTCCTGGGACGGTTGAATCGAAGTAAATTCTTGCGTTAACATTCTTCTTCTTGCAAAGAGAATCAATTGTGATATCATCATTGCATTCAACAACTTTAGAGAAATCGAAGATGCAGCCATTAATATTAATATCACTCAACAATGGTGGGAAAATCGGTTGCATGTCTGGCGAATTGAAGCTTCTTCCAGAGAATATGTTCATGTACATGATATACTCGAATGTTGTTATAACCTGGTTCTGCCATAGATGAGTGAAAGGAAGATTAAGGAAGAAATCTTTTTGCTTCGGCGGTGGAGAAATGAACTTAAATCCAGGCAACATATTCTTGGGGAAGAATTTTAGGAGCATTTGTGTGTCAGAGATTGGGAAATTCATCAGATATGATCTACCGTCGTTCATATAAATCTCGAGATAATTAGGACGAGTGAATAAATAACCGATCATGTCAAACATGAGCTCTTTGCTTGTAACTTGCGTAATGATAAACGCTCGATCTCTGTAGATCCTGAAATCAGCTGGACTTGAAATTTTCTCTGAAACCAAGTTAACTTTAAATGCTTGTATTGCATCAGGAAGCGGCAAGAATTGCTTGACCTGCTTCTCTTGGTTCAAAATCTTCTTCTTGAATGGGCAGAAAGCGTAGCAATATGCTCTGTCTCTCGTGTATGTCTGTTTGTTTGGAATTAAGTTGCACATGTCTTGAAGAGAAATCTCAAACTCGTTTGCAATGATGTCATTCGATTCCATTGCGTATGATTGTCTGAATCTGTCGTTAATATATTTGTGGAAATCTTCCTGACTTTCTAATGTTATCCTGAGTTGCTCTAAAATACCTGAAACGACATCTCTGTAATTATGTTGATGATCAGCTAAACTTTTCTCGAAGAAATACAAAGAATTCGCCATGAATTGTTGGCGACTTTCGTTTGGAAGATTTTGATTTTTCGTGATCGACATCATAGGAATTAAATACTTCGAATCATGCTTAAACAAATCATATGTATTCGAACAAATCATTGCTTCTTCAACGAACATCATGTCAAGGAACTTGCATTCTTTGTTTGTTCTTGCTTCATAGTAAAGAAGAATGTTATTTGGATCAATTTTTGAAAGTTTTTCTAAATGTTCTAAATTGGACAATTCAAGCATCAGAATTGATTTCGTTGAATAAGGCATGAAATCTGGATCGTTAAATGGAGACTTAACCATTTCAGCTATCAGCGCTTCGTTGTGGCTTCTAAAGCAAGAATGGAAGAAGAAAGAAGAAAATGTTGCGTAAACAACAGCAGAATCCAATTCATTGTTGACGCTCATAACTGTGTAGAAACTTGTCTTGATGAACATTATCATCAATTTAGATGTTGGCGGCGATAAAACATCATAAAGGAATCTGATGAAATAATAAACTTTGTAAAACTCAACAACAGGCTTTGCCATTTTAGGTATTACCTGGCAAATATACAAAATTATAAAGTTCGCGTGGTCTTCGTGTATATTATAAGCCATGATTAAAGGCCAGACAAACCAATCTGGGCAATAAAACGATTTGTCGCTTTTTAGAGACAATGAAATCTTTGGAGCGAATAATTCCATGTATTGGGAGCCAAAATGAATCGCAATTAAGCATAATAATGTCATCAATCCTGGAAAATGTAATAGATTTTCGGAGAAATACTCGAAAACATTTTTCTTGTTTTCTTCACTGAGATCCAAGTATATCTGGTAAGAATATTCACTAATATTTTGGTATCCAATCATGTTTATGGTGATAATCGAATTTTTGACGATTTCAAAATCTTTATCTTTGACGAGACTTTCTATTAATCCTATATATCTATGCTCGATCAAATTAAGATTTAACAGTGGCTTTGTGATCTCTTGTATGAGTTTTAAGAAAATGATTGTATTTGTTCTTGTCTTGCAAGAAGTGAGATGAGTGAACAAAATAATGAAATCTTGTGATGTGAAATGAATGAAAGCTAATCTTTTCATTATTTTCACGAACATTTCACGAATCTTGAAAGCATATTCCACTGTGTATTTACTAGAGAAGAAGTTGCTTGTCTTTATATTGATTTCTGATGTCAAATCATTGATAGATTTAATATCATCATCTTCTTTGCTGAAAGACAAAACTAATTTGAACTGTGACAACAGCAAAGAGAAGTATGCTTTCTTCTTTAGCATGCTTGTTGCGTTAGGAAGAAGAATCGTGTACCAGTGAGTTAATATAAATTGTAAATCTTGCGGTGGAGCACGAATCCACAGCCAGAAATTGAAAACTAATTTGTTGAACCAATCTTTGTACAAAGGGGAATATTCTATCGAATCCAAAACATTGTAGATGGACATGTACAAATCTGAGTTCAATATATAATCGTGTTGCATCAAATTCGTCAATATTATGCCAATTGAACTGAATCCTTTTTGAGTGACAATTGAGCGTTTAAAGATTAACTTAATCAGTCCGAAAATCATTGGCGGATAATTGTTATCAGTGCAGTTGCAGTTGAAGAAGTTCGCCAAAATGTTTCCATATTGTCCATCAATCATGTTATCAAGTAGATTCAATGATGGAACTCTGCAGTCGGGAACATTGATGATAATAGACTCAACGGAATTTCCAAACAATGAAGAAGGATCGGAGACTCTCTTCCTTGGAATTGTTATTGTAGATAAAACTCCTGGCTTAGGTATTGACCTTGACTTGAATATTGGCGTCTTAGAGAAAGCCCATGGACGAGTGTTGAGCTCTTCAACATCTTGGCGTGTTAATATTTCAGTGTAAATCGCGAAATCACCAAAAGCGCCCATTTGTATATTATCCCAATGTGAGTCAGCCATCGGCTCATTCAGTCCACCGACGTCTATATCAAGTTTACCATTAAACGTGAAGTCAACTAAATCACTGTCATTCAATGGCTCCGAATTCTGGTAGGTGGAAATTCTTACCATTCCGTTATCCATTTTAATGATAACAGTGTAAACAGTCCATTGCTGGGAAGGAATGTTTTTGGCGAGAATGACTGAAGTTCTGGTGCAGTCTGCTTCGTATTTCAAGAACATATGACCTGCACTCAAGAAGCATCTTAAAAGATTTTCATCGTAATCTGTTATAGAGAAAATAGACATGCTTGCGTTGGATGATGTGAAAGGAGTAGCATCGACATTGACTTTAAATGTAACAGAAAAGCCTTGATTCAAGTCGCTCGCGAATATATTTTGTACTGAGAACTGTGGTTCTGCTGATGTGCAAAGCGAAAATATTGAAAGAGGAGTCGTAGCACATTTTCCGAGTAAAATTTCCAAGAAATTCGCGAAATCAAAAGATCGTTGATCAACATTTTTCGAGATGAAATTTACCATTGATGTAGCAATTGCATTTGACGATTTAGTGAATGATATTGTCGACAAAAGTGGTAAAACATATTTTTGTACATCATTGTATGTCAAATTAATTGAAATCTCGACATTTCTGTAATAGAAAGTTGCATTGTCTTTCCTTTGGAATATGTATGTCATTAAAATCCAATCTAAATCGCCATCATGGAATTGTCTGCAGTTGTATGATGTATAAGTGCATAAGCTCATGAATGTTTTCAGAATTTCGACAAATTTATGTGATTTTCCGAAGACGGCAATAATAAGTGGAACAATTGAAGGTTCTTTAATATAGAATCTAGTTAAAGTTGTCATCGCGCAATATCCACTTAGTAACGACATCAACAGTGAAAAGATTTTATCTGATGGTTCATCGTTGTCGACTTTTTTGATTGCTTTGACTAATCTTGCGAAAAACGCTCTCTCCAGCATGAATCTGTCCATCGATCTCTCAATTCCGGACAATATTTTTAGAACATTTTCGAGGATTAAAGAATCAGGTCTTACATCAATGAAATCCAATAATAAATGCAGAATTGGCTGGAAAGATAATGACAAAAATGTTTGTTCAGCGATTGCGTCTGATAAAGTAGTGACCATAACTTGCAAATAGTGTAAATATTGGTCATCATTCGCTTTAGGAATTACTCCTTCTATTGCATCGCAGTACCAGTTGACTAATGGCTCTAATATATATGATTTTTGCGTCGGATCAAAGAAGGGCAGAATATTTCGAACTGCGAAGAAAATCGTTTGCGTTAAATCTGTTTCTAGAGACAAAGACATGAAGAATGGGATGAAAGAGTTGCACATGAAGCATCTCTTAGCCAATTCCTTTGATTCGAAGATCTTGAAGATGAAAGATAAAAGTGCTGATCTCGGTTCTTCCAACATTTTATAATTACATTGACATAGGTCGACCAAAGACTGTCCGAAGCACTTCAACATCTTTGTAGATGTGAACCTTGTGTAATCCATAGTCTCGTATTGCATGATTCTCACGCAAATTTCTGTGAAGAATATCGGAGTCCTTTCACACATCTCAATAACGTCTGGGAGTACTTCTATATCTCTTTCTATGAGGAAGTCTATGAAGGATGTACGTAAACTATTGATCAAATCGTGTAGTGGTGCATCTCCAAAAATTGTATTTGCTGGATTCATCACGAAAGTGTTCATTATTGTAGGGATGAGTAATTTTATCAGGTTAAGATCAGTAACTTTCTTGTAAATAACGAAAAATGCTGAATAAATGTAAACAGATTGATTCGGATCAGTAGAAATGCAAACAGATGTAATCAATGATTGCAAAACTGATTCAAATGCTTCAGAACTACCCAACGATAAACTCTCTCCCAGGTCTACTGCCATAGAATAAATCTGCCGCGGAATGAATTCTTTAAGGGGAGCTCCATAGTGTAGTCTTTCGTAAGGAGGCTGCATGAAGTAGGGACTTAAATCGTTTTTGATGACTATTGATGAATAAGGCTGCATTTTTTCTGATGTGACAAATTTTGTATTTGAAATATGTTCGGGTAGTAGTGGATTTGTAATAGAATTTACGACTTTTTCGGCGAATATTGTTGGAATTTTGAATATTTCTTCTAAAACTGCACGGCTTCGAAATAGTTTTGTGATTCTGCATAGTATTCGCATGCTTATTGACTCTAATTGAACAATAAACTTATCTAGGTAATTTAAGGCCGGTGTAATATCGTCAGTATGAATAATTTGGCGACTATCAATAACAATTTGCTCAAACATTAATTTCGTATCTCTTATGCTATCGACATGTTCTGTTTGGGAAACTTGGTCCAAAAAATCGATAAGTATTTTAAAGAAATCCGATTCTAGAGAAACATTTGTGTAAAATTGAACAATTATCGGCTGAATTATTGCTGGAACCCATTTAAAACTCATTTCTTTGTTATAAAGAGCTAAGGTGACTACTTTTTTAAACAAATAATTCACTATTCTCGTATATTCAGTATTATTAATTCTATTTAATAAATCCATAACGAGTTCTAATTTTTCTACAGACAGTATATTATTGCTATCACTAACGAATCCCATTGCATATATGCCTATAACTGTTGTATATAGCTGAATATGTTGTTTAAATCTGTCTTTGTTTTTTAATACGCTTCTCAATTCATCAACATCGAATGGGAAATTGTATCCTAGCTGCTTTAATACTGCTTCAACGCTTTTGTTCTGCTTAACTTCGTCAGCGAATTTCGAAAATTGCTGTTTATCGAATGTAGGCACTAAACAAATGCATGAGTATTCTGGAGATCCATCGTTTTCCTTATAGGAGAGAGAAAAATCATAACGGAATGATATTAATTCGAAAAGTGGATCTTTTCCAGATCTTGACCGCATTTTTTTGGTGACTTTTCATAATCGGAATCAAATCCAAACAGTTTGATCAGTCAATTAGCAATAAAATTGGCCATTATTTTTTGAATTTTTTTTTGGCAAAATAAGAAAACTCTTTTTTCGGACTCTAAACATTAAATACAAAATAGGAAACATGAGTTGAATTTGTATTAATGATTCCGCTGCATTTTACTGCGAAATCGCTTCAAAAAGTGACATTTTAATTTTTTTAAAATTTTGTTTTATTATATATAATAGAATGAAATATACCATTCCGAGTCAAAATGTAAAGTGTCAAATTTACTGACAAATATTTATAAGTTTACGCGGTAAAAATTAATTTACATGTCAATTATGTGAATGATTTTCTTATTGTCGAGATTTCGAACAGACAAGATTGGTAGACTGTAGTATCATTTTAGTCATTCATAAAAGGCAGATTTCAATTCCATTCTATCAAAGATTTAGCAAGGAAATTTCACCAAATCTTTCTTCCGAATTATGGCAGACTTAGTGAATGAAGCATTATCATCGTCGGCTGTTCATTTTTTTTTAAATCTCATCCAAAACCTTTGAGATGAGCCATGTCGGAGCCAATAAAGATATAGAATCTCAGGTGGGGGTGGAGGTGGGTTTGTTTCGATGCTTTTCTCAATGGGAAAATGATAAGTGGCAGCTCGCCAATGCCATCATACAGCTCATCTGACCCTGTATATGGCAATATAGGTCACGGAGCATG